>PVJH01004659.1:0-122431 GCA_004026705.1 Nesogale talazaci
CCGTTTCAGTTAACACATCAGTAAGCTGGCATTCAGAGACACCCATAGCTTCCCCAAGTTCAAACAATGGGTAAACATCAGCACCAATTAGCTCTTGAGTGAAAATTTTGTCTTCAATAATGAAGTGTGGTAGAGTGTGCAGGAAGGAACACAGGAGAGTTGAAGAGGACATTATTGTTGTTCAAAAAAGTACCCGGCATAGATCTTTCCCACACCATGCAATGCTTTCTCCACTTAGCCCCCTGTGTTTTAAGGGTCTCTGAAGCATTCCCACGCCAGGGAAGTATACATGTTTATCTGAAGATGTAAAATGACAGAAGGACAATCACTGCGAACGCAATTCTCTTCAAGTCCTTGGTCCAAAGATGATAGGAGGAAAGAAAGATATACGACAACTAGGTAGATAGATGATATATAGAAACATAGAAAGAAAGAAGGAGAGAGAGAGAGAGTAAGATAGAAAGAAAAAAGAAAGAAAGAGTACCCAGTGGCATAGTGAGGGCTATCCGCAAGTCAGAAGTTGGAAACTACGAGCCTCTCTGAAGGAGAGATAGGAGGCTTTCTACCGGATAAAGTGTAATCTCAGGCCATGACAGGGGTTGTGTTCCCCTGGCCTACAGAGTCACCATGAGTTAGAATCAACTCCAGGGCAGGAAGTTAGGGAAGTCATTTTAGGCCTACTCAACAAACAAGCAAAAACCTTGTCAGGATCATGAGCTATGCATCTAGTAACCAACTGTGATTTCTGGGAATATAATCATGAAACCCCACTTTAGCAAACTTTTACACACTCAACTATGACCACCCCGACTAGCTCCCCATAAAGAGTGTGAAAGGGCCAGAAATGCACTTTTCTAGCCTCCTTTGCAGCTCAGGCACAGACATGGACCCTAGCTTGGTCTATGAGAATGAAAAAAAGTCTCCCTAGAAACTTCAACGTAAGACCTTCCTGTGTAGCCAACTAGTGCGGAACAATTCTCATTCCTGATTCCAGAGAGAGGTGTGTCGACACTTGAGAGAATGAGAGAATAAAGCTGGGCAGAAATACCTATATGCCAAGGATGACTCAAGAGAAATTTGGAAAAACCTGGATCGGGACAGCAAAAGTGAATGGGCGAATTTTCCACCCGCTCGGCAGCTGGCGGGGGTGGGGGGGGGGCAGGGGCGCGCTCCACAAATGTCCCCTCGAGAATGAGTTTGCTGATGAACTAGGAGTGCAGTAAACAATGAAAACAATTGAACAGCAATCCTGCTCATTCAGCAAATCTCAGTCAAAATGGACATCAGGGCGCAGTGGGCGCTGGTCATTTCTGCTTCACATGGGTCTCTTCTCTGAGCCGTATTCACAGCACTAAGGCTAGCTGTGGAGCGGAGAGCAGATATGAGCAGATTGTTTTCCTTCGCCTCTCTCTGTTTATAGAGATTTCTCTTCCTACTCCTGGTCCTGGGTCATAGTTATTACTCCAAGGAACGTTTTGGACTGCAAGTCCGCTAGCTCGAGGAATTGCTTCTGCCGTGCCTAGTCTTAGTGTCAGTCACAACTTGATGGTGCCAAAAATCAGCAACCATGTTGTCCCCTTTGTGTTGAACCCAATCATACCACCCAGAAATCCTCTCTTTCTCAACATGGCAGTATCTAAAGGGATACATGTCTGTCCTGTCCAGGCTGTTTTTGGTTAATTGTTGTATTACTTGTAGTTTCCAGCACCTACATTGGCGGAAATAGCCACGTCTCTTGTTGTGGCAATGGATTTTCCATTATTGAGAACAGGCTGCAATGAGGTGTAATTTACTACAATGAGAACTGGCTGTAATAAGCAAATTAAACTTTCCTCCGGATGTTTATTTAATGGGGACACTAAAAAACACGGGGTTCCTTAGGGAATTTCTGTGATATTATAATAAATTGGAAGCACATCCAAGAAGCTCCACTTTGGAACAGTCAGCAGCAATTAGAAGTAGAAGCGAGAAACTGGCAGAGGAGCCAACTTGAGCTGCAGTCAAGGAGACCCAATATCAAGGTCATCTGAGCCGATAGCTCAAACAGTATCACACTTGGCTGCTCCTGAAGTACATTCCTGGCTCTGACAGATGTGAAATGTAGCCAGCCACACAAACTGTGGCCATCCACTGCGTAGAAGGCGCAGGTGAGATTTCTACAGAATGGAGAATGAAATGATGAAAAGGAGTGAAACGCCACCCCCAACATGCCACTTCCGTGGAGTGATACTGACTCAGTGAACCTTTGCTGGCCTCAGAGAACAGAGCAGTAGTTCCCCTTTAAGTTTCTGCCCTTTAACTCTTTGCAGTCCTAGAAAACATGGTCTGTCTCACTTGGAGAATTGGCAGGTGGGATTGAACTGGTGACTTTGCGCTTGGCAACCCAGTGCAGTCATCCAGTACCATAAAGAGACATATGGAGAGATGGATGGGCCAGCTTTGTTGCCCCGCCTGTGTTGGAAACATCACTTAAAAGAAAGAAACAAGGAGCAAGTGCTTACCAAAAGAACACTGACCAAGTCAATAAGACAGCTCTCTCCCTTCTCTACTCCCACTTCCTGTGGCCCCAGCATCTTTCTGTGAGAAAAAAAAATACAGATCAAGAATTCATGGTCTATTAATGAGAGTAGGATCTATCATTCCATGGGAAGATGGCAAGACTAGTCCCTTATTTAGGCTGACCCTTCCATTGCACTTCTCAATTATCCTGAAGCCATACTCTGTCCTTCAGTTTCCCAGAGCAACTCCAGTCTTAGACATGTGGCATGTGAGCCTCCACATCACACACAAATGCACCCCGCAGGGTATCCCTTGCTGCCTGCAAACCTCTCTTTTCTTCCAGCCTTTCCAACAGTATAAAATATCTACAGTGATGTTTACCCCATTTAAATAAAGTCCAGGTAAGCTCCCTAAATCTACATGCTGAACTTCACACTGATGCATTTGGGGGTCTTCATTAAAATTTCAGTTGGAACCCATTTCTCCTGTTCAATGGAAAATCATTTGAAATTTGAACTACTTGCTTTTAGGCACCTATTCTTTGAGGTACTATATGCTATTTTCCATAAATATTTCCATTTTCTCTGGAATCAATAAATGTGCCCTTGTTATATCTCTTCTGAAGCATTTCTGCTTCTCTTTACCTTGTAATCCCTCCTACGTTACAAATACAAACACACACCCAGAAACACATTCACTCACATGGATTTCTCCTATGAAGCCAATTCTATTGTTACTTTGGTTAAACTCCCTTCTGCTGTCTCCTGGACAGGGGAATAGAAGGTGATGCCAATGAAAAGGTTTCTTTAAGCGTGTTCTGCTTCCAGAGAAGAGTCTCCTATTTCCCAGCTCTTCCACAGCATGCTCATGCTTTGACCCCTCACTCCATGTGTCCCTGTGTCTGGCATACCTGAGAAAACGTAGCTTCTAAAACACTCCATCCTACAGGTCTGAGTCAGTCTAAACATTACTTAGAGTATCCACATTAAGTTGCAGTGACTTCTCCTGAAAGCAAAGCTTGCCCATTTTTCTCTCTCCTTTCTTTTTTTAAAGTTGTTTTCGTTGCTGCCTCTAGATTCAGGCAGCAGCATCACATAATGGTAAAGCATGTAGTAGTGTCAGGTGTCAGAAAGGCCCTAGGGTTGTGGTTCTCAACCTTCCTAAATCTGGTACCTTTAATATAGTTCCTCATGTAGTGGTGACCCCCAAACACAGAAGTATTTTTATTACTACTTCATAACTATAATTTTGCTACTGTTATGAATCAGGTGACCACTGTGAAAGAATTTTTTTGTCCCAAAAGGGGCCACGACCCGCAGGTTGAGAACCTTTGCCCTAGGGTGCATCTCAATTCAGCCACTTGCAGTCACCTATGGGATTTGGGCAAATCACAGCGTCAGTTTCTAGAGCTGGCAAACACAGATGTTGGTTTCCATTTGTATCTCATAACGATGCAATGATCTGCATTTACAACACCAGAATGAAGATGGGACTTTCTCTTAGGTTCAGTCATATTTTAGAAGAGGAAAAGCATGTTACAGAGTGATGGTGACAGTGATTTCATAGTTGTCAGTCTCACAAAGAGTAAAAAGTCATCAATACCTTATCTGACCCACCCCAAAGTCACAGGCATCAAGTGAATTCTGACTCATAGTGGTCCTCTGAGACAGTCAAACTGCTCTGTGGGGATTTTCAGGATGTTTGTCCTTATGGACGCAGAGGGCCTTATCTGTCTACTCCAGGACAGCTGGGGGATGTTAACAAGCCATCCCACTTAGAACCGTGCCAACAGCTCCTTCACAGTAGGGAAGGACACTCAACATGCAGCATTGTTGGGGCAGGTGTTTCCATGAAGAGGGTAGTTGTTGGGTCTCTATCTGTTATATTGGTATATTCTTGGTCTCTCTTTTTCAGGATATCACCATTTCCCTGCCTCCATGCCATCTTTTGTTCTTTCTCCAAACATAGGGTACAGAATGGCTGATTGCATAATTCCTAGTTTTACATTCTTCCGTTCTTGCCATCAGCCTCATTTGAGCAAGGATGTCTTAGCTTTTGGTCCATGTCTATAAGGGAGGATCAGATGTGTCCAACTGGAAATCAGTATTGTGTATAGGAATCCTGGTGGTGACCCAAACCCAACCAAATACATGGTCAACTTGTTTAATCCAGTGCATCATGATCCTATAGAGGAATTCTGAGATGGTAAATTTTTAATGGAGCAGACAGCCTGAACTCCTATAGAGAGATTGGTGGGTTTGAACTGCTGACCTTGGGGATAGCAGTCCACTGCATACCCAACAGCGCCGGAGCCATCTGAGACAAATAGCTGCTAGGACCCCATTCTATTTTTTCAGGCCAGGTGAAGATCACAGACAGGAGGCCTAAAAGCTATGGTATTAATTTGTTTTCATTATCATGAATGTGCATATATTTTTATTATGTTATGGATCCAATTACCATCTCCAGCTGTCATACACAAGCTATCAAAATTATTCTATGCATTAGTTTGAAGTGTGAGCATCTCTCCACAGTCTAGAGAATCAAGTCATTGGTATAGCCAGTATTAATTAATTTTATCACAGATTTTATATATTTCATTTTGGAGGGAAACTTTAATAATGACCTGAACAAGTGTCAGTGAATGAACCAGTGTCTACTACTAATAAGTTTCCATAATAATTTTTCAAGGAAGAAAGCACTAGTAATAATATTTATATTATAATTTCTCATGCCTACTTATTTTAAAATCTGGATTTACGTAACTAATGAATCTTCTTATT
The DNA here is from genome assembly GCA_004026705.1 of Nesogale talazaci. Lineage (NCBI taxonomy): Eukaryota > Metazoa > Chordata > Mammalia > Afrosoricida > Tenrecidae > Nesogale > Nesogale talazaci. Next base: position 5,283 of record PVJH01004659.1, read on the forward strand.
TAAATGCAACTAATAACACTGGTATGTAGTATACCCCAAACACTTTTACAAGATATTTATTTCGTTATTTTCATCCCCAGCATATTTTCATTTGAGCACTGAAAGTCTGTGTTGAGCTTTATATTTGTGATTAAGATAAAAGAAAGTTAATTTTGCACAAGTCTACTTTGCATATCACCAACCACCAGCAGATTTATATAGAATAGCCCAAATCACCCAGTCAATTCTAAGTAATAGTAACTCCGTAGGACAAAGTAAACCAGTTCGATATCATTTGCAAGATTATACATCTTTACTGGATCCCACAGTTCGAAGCAGTTTTCTCCCATGGAGCAGGTGTGGGTTTGAACTGCTGACCTTGCATTGAGCAAATGAGGTTTAGTGGACAGCTCCACTCTTACTAATACAACATCAATCAATGTGAGTTTGTTTACTTTTTGTTTTTACCACACATATAATTTATTTTCATAAATCATTATTTTTCATGGATAATATTATCTCAATACATCAGTTGGCTATGCTGAGCTTAAATAAGGATTATGGAAAGTTAGATGAATAGTAATTACATTGACTGCTTCAGAAAATAGCTTTGAGTACAGCAGGATATAAAAATCTTAAGCTTATGGGAAGTAGCACATGAAGGTCAAGAACTTGGTAAACAAAGGCAATTCACTGTGTTTACCTGGTAATGAAAGGAAGTTTGAAACATAAAGTTGACTGATCTAAAGGAAATGTTTCATGGAAATTTTGCTTTCATAGAGATGGGCCCACTATTTTTTCAAATATTAAGCATACAGGTATCAAGCATGGGTTAGGAGCTAAAGAGTTTATATACACTATGAAAATGTCAGCTCTGAACACTAGAGACTCCTTAAAATATGACAAGTTTGTGCAGGGAAAAGAAGAAATGGTCCAGACTAATGCATTTTGTGTGTGTGTGATTAGATCAACAGGCTCAGTGATCCTCATCGATGGAATGAAGACCCATTATTATCCCTGGCTGGCTGAACCTGACAACGTAGATTTCGAACAATTCTACACATGATTCAAAGTAAGGGCCCTCAAGTAATGTTGCAGGCACTAGGATGATGAGAACTTGGGAGTGTGAATCAGGGCAGAAATCATGTTAGTGGACAAAGGCGAAGGGTTGGAGTCTTGCTAGCTTTATATCTCCCTGCTTCCAATGCTCTTTGACAATTGAGCAAATCAATAATTGACTCTAAATATGTTTCAATGAAGAACACAATTGATAATTCATCACTTGGTGTTTAAGACTGCCTTTAAATATTGACATTAAATGAGGTTTGATTAAAAAATGCAGAGTTTTTAAGCACAATAGATGTACTTTTTGAAAACTGATAGATAATTGGTAGGTACATTGAAATTTAAAGACGAGATGAAAGGGATAACCAATGCTTAGTATTTTTTTCTCAGAAAATAGAATTTCCTGGGCCAGCATGGTGCCTCCTTAGTTCTTAGTCATGGGACTATATATGTGTTAGGCCAGGTGAACTAGAGAACCAAATCCAGTGACATTCATATATATTGAAGAAAGTGTTTTATATCAAGAAGTAATTGTATATCAAGAAAGGGTATGTACCAGGGAACAAAAGGAGAGTTCTGTGGAGCTGGCCCAAATTCTTGTTATGTGGACACCCCCTACAGAAGAATACACTTTACAGGACAGCGCTGGGGCTACAGCTTGGGGAGAGGGGTGTGTTGAATTGGAGTACATGGGAAAAATTCAAAGCAATGGAGAGGGAGAATAGCACATGTTGGCCCACCAAGCCCCAAGGACAATTTTCCTGTTCAGAGCAGACAACCCATGGAGAGGATCGCAGGGCTGGTCCCACCATAGGACATGGTGTCCCTCACTGAACCATAATGTGGTGGGAGACAGCACTGGAGACACAGTGTGGAAATAGTGCATAGTCTGGATCTATCACACTGGGGTAAGCAAGGCACTGAGGGCATCTAGCAGAGCAGCAGTGGGAGCAGAATGATGAAATCTCCAGTGAAGACCAAAAATAGACAGTGGGAGACAGTGTGACTGGAAAACACTCATCAAGGTCAACAAGCAGATCTTGAATGATTTATAGGCTTTTCCATTTTTGTCAGTGGCTTTCTTTTTTTGTTATTGCTATTTTTTTTGGTGTTTGCTGTTATTGTTATTGTTTTGTTAGTTTTGACTCCCTTTAATGTTTTATTTGGCTTTGCACTTATTAATCTATATGCATGTCTATCTAGGTAAGCTAGAGGGGGAAGTAATTCAGAGATGAAAACAATGGGACCAGTGGTTCTGAGGGGCTACAGGAGAAGGCAAGGTTGGAAAATGGAAGGGGGGCGATTAACCCAGGGAATTAAATGGAATAAAAGGAACTGAAATCATTGGAAGGAAGGTCATAGGTTGCCCAATCAAGGGCATTATAGCAGCAAGGAATTAGTGAAGGGAAGTTAAAAGGAAATAGATGAAAGTACAAGGACCAGTTGACATCCATAGAAGCCTAAATACAGGCACGTACATATGTAAATATATATGCAACGAGAGCAGAATAGAACTATGTACTTAAATCTATATGTTATGAAATAAGGTTGCAGATGGACATTGGGCCTCAACTCAAGTGCTCCCTTAACACAAGAACACTTTGTTCTAGAAACCCGGTATTCTGTGATGCTTACCTTCCTGACATGATCACTAAAGACAAAATGGGTGCATAAGCAATTGTGCCAATCTATCAAAAGTTATAGTGTCTGTGGTCTTAAAGACTTGAAGACAAATAAATGGCCTTCTAGCTGAGAAGCAACAAAGCTTACATGGAAGAAGCACACCAACTTGTGTGATCATGGTGTCAGTGGGATCAGGTATCAGGCAAGAAATATAAAAAATCATATCATTGTGAATGAGGGAAAGTGTGGATTGGAGACTCCAAATCCATCTTTAGGCAATCAGACATCCCCTCACAGAAGGGTGGGGGAAGGAGATTATCCTGTCAGGGTGCATTATAGCCCTGATGAAACACACAGCTTTCCTCTAGTTCTTTGGTGCTTCTTTCAGCCCACTATCATGACCTTAATTCTACCTTTGAAATTGCATTAGACCAGAACATGCACATTGCTAAGGATAAGAGCCCCCAACACAGGAAATCCATGATAGACAAATCGCTCAGAGCCAACAAGAAGAGTAGAGATACCAGGAGATTTAGGCGAGGGTGGAGGGACAAAAGGGGAGTTAATCACAAGAATCAAACTAGAACCCCCTCCCAGGGGGCTGAATAAAGAAATAGTGGGTGAAGGGTGATGGAGGATGATTTAAAATATGGAAAAAGTAATCTATAACTTATCAAAGGTTTGCAATGGAGGGGGTTGAGAGGAGGAAGAAATGGGAAGTTAATATCAGTAGGAGAGAATGCTTAGAAAATGATATGGAAAAATATGTGCAAACGTGGTTGACATATTGGAGGAATGTATGGATTGCGATAAGAGCTGTACGAACCCCCAATAAAAGTAGTTTAAAAAAGAAAAAAATATTTTGTAAATGATGATGGCAACATGTGTACAATGTGTTGATAAAATTATGGGTTGTTATAAGAGCTTCCCAATAAAATAATTTTAAAAGCAGAAGAGCAATATTTAAATTAAGCATAAAAAACATATAGAAATGTAAACCTTTTATAGAAGTGTGTTAGTATGCGTAGCAAATCCATAAACACTCATCTGTGAATAAGAATGAGTTTTATATACAAGAGCAGTTGAATATTGAGGAAATATCCCAGCCAAATCTAAGCACGTATGTCCGATGTTAGCCCATATGTCCAATACAAATCTACAAATTCCTCTTCAGACTCACAAAACACAAGCAATGACGCCAAATGCAGGATAAACACAGGCCAGTGGGTAGAATGTACTTGGATCCTGTGGCATTGTAAGCATCCCAATACTGGCAGAGGTCTCCAAGTGGCTCCTCCAGTTCCCAGGGCATGGCGTCTATCAGCATAGTGTCACATGTCTTGTCAGTAATTGTCTTCAAGGGAGTAAGCAGAGAGAGTGTCTCCAGACTCCAAGAAGAAAATACTGCTGGATTTCCCAGAATTCTCAGAAGGCCATGTCCACACGATCTTATTGACAAGTTAGACTCTACCCCTACATTCTTACTCCTCAAATTGACAAATGATTATATAACTACCAGAAGAAATAAGATGTTAGTGTCAAAATAATGAAGAAAAAAATCTGTATAAAACCAGAAAGATTTTGAATTATCTTGAGAATTATCTCAGTATGAGATTAGGAAGCTCCGTTCTCTGTAAAAAATATCATAGAAGAAAGCTCTTATCTTTCAGCAAAAGAAAAGATCTTTGACTTTGAAATCAGACATACCTGGGCCCACCCAGTGCAATCTCCACCACTATATAAATTGTTTCTTTACAATAATGAAATGTGTATTAAATTAAAACTCATATGTATGCACCTAATATAAAAATACTAATATTTTGTCATATTTGTTCAGGTCTTATTTTGTTCATCAACTAAAGCCTATCAAAAATTCTACATGTCTTCTCCCATTATTCTAGCTTCCTCCCTTGAGCCTCAAGATAAGCATATTCCTGTAGTGGGCTACTATCCCATATTTTTCATATTTAAATTTGTGTATATGTTTGTGTGTTAGTCTGGGTAGACTAGAGGAACAAATATCATAGACACACATATGGATATAAGGAAAAGGTTTATATACAAGAGGAACAGGACATTGAGAAAACATTCCAGCACAGTCCAGTTCAAAGTCATAAGTCCGATATTAACCTATATCCCCGAAATCAGTCTATAAAGTCTCCTTCTGACACGAAGTCGCAGGTCAGTGGGTGCAGAATCCCGGCGCTGGCAGGGGTCTCCACATGGCTCCTCACTTCCAGGGCTCAGGGTCCATCAACAGCATCCCGTGGTGGCAGAAGCAACTCATCGCTTGCAGAGGTCTCCATGTGGCCACCCCAGCTTCAGAGGTCTGGCTCCATCAGGGCAAGGCCGTGTGGTCTCTCCGCCGGCTCCTCCAGCTTCTCGGATGCTGCCATCTTGTCTTGTCTGTGATTCGTCGTCTCTCAGACTAACTCCCAACAGCTGGGGAAGATAGCTTGTCATCTCCATGAGGGAAATATGGTGAGATTTCTCAGACATATCAGGAGTAAGCAATGCCCACACGGAGGCCTCATTGGCTACTCAATGGCTATGTCCAGATTAACAGGCTAGACTCCACCCCTACATTTCAATCATAAAATTAACATAAGCAGATGACTGCCACAGTTTGACATCTTTTTAAAATCATTTTATTGGCTGCTCAAACAACTTTTATCACAATCCAGACATCCATCCATTGTGTCACGTACATTTGTACATTGGACTCCATCCTCATTTTCAAACATTTCCTTCTCCTCAAGTCCTTGTTATCATCTCCTCAATTTTTGCTGTCCTTCCCCAATCCTCCCTACTTCATGGACCCATGATAACTAAAAAAATACATTTTAGATCTTACACTGACCTAAATCTGCCTTTACCCACTTTTCTGTTGTTCATCCACCTGGGAGGGCATTGTAGTAGATCATCGTGATCAATTTTTCCTTTCCCCCTCAATCTTCCCCTTATCCTCCTAGTATTGCTGCCATCAATATTGGTCCTGAGGGCTTTATCTTTCCTGTATTCTTCTGTTTTAAACTCTTTATCTGTACCTGTGTACCTGCTCAGGTCTAGCCAGATTTGTAAAGTAAAATGGAGATCATGAGAGTGAGGAGGGGAAAGCACTAAAGAATTAGAGGAAAGTTTTCTGTTTCAACAGTGCTATACAGTACCCTGACTGTCTCATCTCTTCCATGCGACCCTTCTTTAAGGGGATGTACGATTGTCTACAGATGGGTTTGGGGTCTCCACTCCATACTTCCTCTCATTCACAGTGATATGATTTTTTGTTCAGGGTTTCCGATGCCTAATTCCTGAGTCCTCAACAACACATGATCACACAGAATGTTGTGCTTCTTTCATATGGACTTCTTACTTCTCAGCTAGATGGCCACTTGTTTATATTCAAGACTTGAAGACACTAGATGCTATATCTTTTGATAGCCAGTACCATCAGCTTTCTTCACCACATTTGCTTATGCACATATTTTGTCTTGACTAATCATGTCGAGAAGGTAAGTATCACGGAATGCTAGGTTATTAGAACAAGGTGGATTTTTTCTTTGAGGGAATACTTGAGTCAAAACCATTTGCTATGTTAATACTTTATAAGTATTTGCACATAGATCTATTTCCCATATCATTTTATGTATATTTATATATGTGTATACATGTATTTAGAACTTCATAAATGTTTATTGCCTTCTAGTTCTTCCTTGTGTATCCTTTTAACTTTTCTTTTGTCCCACTGTCATATTAAGCCTTCACTGGGGTTTCTGAATTCATCTCAATTACATTACCCTTAATCAAGCCCTCCCAGGCATCCTACATGCTCCTTGCCATGGAGTTTAGATCACTTGCTGTTTCCTTGCCCCAAGGTTTATGAACACCCACTTCGTTTCCCCCAACTCCTCCTCACCCAGTCCCCCGTGAAACATCACTCCCAGCGTTTTCTCCTCAGGATTGTTTATAGATAGACGTGCAGAGACAATAATAAGAACAAAAACAAGACAGCAAAAGAAAACAAGGAAAGGAAACAAAACAACAGCAAAAAAGAAAAGCCTATAGATAGTTCCTGGTCTGTTTGTTACATTTAGGAGAGTTTTCTGGTCGAATATGATGAGGTGCCACTCTCTGGCCCCAAAGTCTATTTTTGGTATTCCCTGGGGACTTTGTTGCTTTGCTCCCCTTACTGCTCTCCTGTACGCCCTTCGCATTTCACAATGGTGTGGTGGGATCCTATCCAGTTGTCCCCGGAAGTGCTATGGCTCAGTGAGTGACATCTCGTTTCATGGTGTGGTATGGCAGGCCCTATGGTCTTCTCTGTGCATTGACTGCTCAGAACAGGAATAGCATCATTTGGGGCTTGGTGGACCAGGGTGTGTTCCACTCTCTCTTCCTCCATCTTCATTTGTTCCTCTGTGATCTATTCAGAAATGTTCTTCCTAAGCTGTAACTTCAGTGCTTTCATCTGAAGTGAATTGTTTTGGGGGAGGAGGGGCTCCACATAGTTGTGATTGGTCCCAGCCTCTCAGACCTCTTTGTTGGTTTCCCATTACATGCTGACATGTTGCCTTCATGTCTAGGCATGCATGGTTGAAGTCTAGCCCCATCGTCCTCTGCTGTTGGCCTATGGTGGTGTGTGATACCTCAGAGGACGTGTGCGGATGCCCGCTGAAAAGGAGGGCCACAGAAGGTAGGTGGGTATACCCACTTTGGGGTAGATCACTGTGGATGGTGGCAGGAATTGCCCTATTCAGCTAAATGGCAGCATAGGTCAGGCAGACCTGCCCACAGCAGCTTGGAGCACTCGAGAATATTGGAGGATCTGTCTTAGGCCATGTGAGGCACTATGGCAGGCAAGAGGAAGTTCTCTCAGCCATGTCGTGGGGCTGAAGAAGATGGGCAGGGCTTTCCCATGGAGCATTGTGAAAGGCAGACAGAGGTCCCCCAAGCCGAGTAAAATGCCACAAAGAGCAGGAAGAAGTCTCCCCAGTGTACCCCCTTGGAGGGTACAAGAAATACCACCTTGGAGGGTACAAGAAGTACCCCTTTGGAGGGTACGCATGACTTTCTCTGCACTGGGAGGCAAGCAGGATTTCCCCAGTCTTGTGTTAAGCTGCAGAGAGCGGGCAGGCAGGATTTCCCACAAACTGCTTAAAGGACTTTGGGAGGTAGGAATGAGTTCCCCTCTGGCAGAAGGTTGGCAAGCTTTACCCAACCACATGCTATACTACACAGCACGGAGCCCTCCCACCCCCACTCCAGCTGGGTGAATGATGGGCATAGTTATCCTAGACTTCTGGGAAGGCCTTAGAGGACTGTAGTGGCATGTGAGAATAAGGAGAAGAGAAAAACAAAGCAAAATAAAACAAAAACTGAGCCCACCAAGACTGTGGGGGTGAAAGAGAGATGGGAGGAAAAAAAAGGTAAGCAGAGCCTTGATTACCTGACCGTGAGGCTAAAGGGGTTTAAACCCTGCCCAGAGGCAGCAGTGTACTGTAGCTGTGTTGAAGTAAAGGACTTGGACTGACCAAAGATGCCTGGTTCTTGCTGAGACTGTAGTGAGGTTAGGGTTAAACTTACATGATCTCCACAATGATAAGTCAAGAGCCCACTGCTCCTCTAATTCTAGTGTGTCTGTACTATTTATCTTTACGGCACTCCTCTTATGAACTGGCAGTGTGGAAATTCCCTTTCAGTTGGCCTTTGGCACTGATTTTTGTGGAGTCCCTCTGGTATGTGTTACTCTGTCACCATCTTGCCAAAGTCATATTTAAAGTTGATCATAAATGTCATCATGTCCTAGGAATTCTTTTTTAAAAAATAATGTTTTTCTTGTTATTTGAATTGAACAGAATGGACTTATGTAGCTCTCATATATTCATTTAATTGGGTTTTTCTAACTTTTTCCATTTTAATGAATACAACATAGTCTCTCACTGTTCAAATTAGCAATTGTCTGATCAATGTATGATCCTTTTGAAGCTCCTCTTCCACAAATTGCTTGTTCACAGATGTCACAAAAATTATAAGACTCTCTCTCTCTCTTTCTCTCTCCCAATGGATCTGTAGGTACTGCGTATCAAATCCTTTCTCAAGGATTGCTAGTATTCCCTTGTCATCTGGGGCTTACCTTTTACTTTGCATACAGTGTTAGTGTCCTCCTCTGCAGAATATCATGCTTTGAGTCCTAGGCATTTGAAAAATCCATTTAAACTCTTCTGTTTCTACTTAGTCATTTTTAAAATGAAGACTCTCATGTCTTCTGAAAGACTCTCAAAATTAGAAATACTAAAATAGTAAGTGTACAGAGAATGGCAATACACAATCAATCAATCAATCAATCAATCATGTTCTCCCCGTGGGCACTTCTGAAACAGGGAGGACAAAGAGTCCACTTCTATGCAAATATCTTTATTCAATCATGTGTTAACCCCCAAAGGAAACAATGTGAATATGTTAACAGAAGTATGAGATGACTAGATTATAGAACTAATTCAATAGCTATTTAATGAGCCATTTCTATGCGCTAGGCATAGAAAAAGAGTGGGAAGCAAAACAGATATTTTATACTGGGAGAATGAGTGAGAATAAGCAAACTAATTATTATTTACTACAAAGTTAGGATGAAAAACATAACAGTGCAAGGAATTACAAAATAAAGGCTATATTAAAATTATATAGAAGTTGCGTTACCTTTACAAACCAACAATCTCGGTACCATGCATATACCAAAAGATATAAGAAATAGACTATGGAGAGTAGTCTGGACTTGAATGTCTACTGAGGCACAATTCACCATTGCAAAGAATTGGAAACAAACTATATTTCTATTGATAGATGAGTGGATTAGAAATCTCTGTCACATACATACAGTGGAGTACTTTGCATCCTTAAAAAGCACTGATTATCACATAAAGAACATCATCTCATGGGAAGAGTTAGAGGAAATTATGCCAAGCTAAGTTAGCCAAGCACAAAAGGACAGATACAACGGATGAGTCCACTGAGGCAAGTATAATCAGAAGAGTGGGTATAGAAGAAAAGCCACTTATCCCACACGATATGGGTTGAGTTCCAAGCAATCAGTAGGGGACAGACCAATCCCAAGGATGTACATGTCATCTCATCACAAAGAAGGGGGAAAGGGAGGGGTGAAAAGGGAAAATAGAAGAAGACAATGGCATTGGGGGAACAGGAAACGAATCCATCTAAGGGGAGAGTATTTTTCTCTCCACAGAAATGGGAGCATGAGTGCAGACCTCACTATGGCACACCAAACCTCGAGGGCAATATAATCAAAAGGAACAACTTATGAACAGAGTAAGCTGCAGTGTAAGCCCAAATCAGAACCAAACTATCCCCTCCCTAGAAGTGTATGCTACAGAGGACAACACTAAACCTAGAGGTTGGGGAGAGGGACTGACCTGCCATGCCCACTCGGAAGCAAAGCAAGAAAGAAAAAGAAAAAAAAGAGAGTAAATGAAGAAAGTAAAGGACTAGACCCTGTGCTGGCACACCAAGTCCTGCCATCCCTGCAGGGAGCTGCTGAGTCACAGGGAGGGCTGTAAGGCCAATAATGACTTAAGACTCTCTGTGAAGCATATCATGACAGAGAACAATGCTGGCCACCCAAGGTGATGATTGAGTCAGGTCTGATCCCCCCACAGAAGGGTAAACCAAGAATGGAATGTAACAGATCAGCAATGGATCAGCACAAAGCCCCTGAAAAGTTCCCAAAATAAACTTCAGTCTAGGAGGGGCAGTTACTGGACCTCCAAGGACCAGTGGGGAGATAGTCATAAAGGTTAGCAGAGAGATCTAAATTATGTGTTTTCTCATTTTTTGCTCTTTCTTTCTCCCTATTTTTCCTTGATATTTTGTTTTCTTTCTTTTTTAAAAATCATCTTATTGATGTTTCTTACAGTTCTTATAAGAATTCATGCATCAACTGTATCAAGCACATTTATATATATGCTGCCATCATCATTTTCCAAAGATTTTCTTTCTACTTGATCCCTTGTTCTTGGCTCCTCTTTTTTTCCCTCTCTTCCCCACCTTCTCATCCTAATGATCATTTAAAATTATTATTATTTTCATATCTTACTGTGTTCATCAGGTTGACTAGAGAAACAAATTTATGGACACTCATGTGTATAAGAAGGAGGTTTCATATAGGAACAGTTGAATATTGAGAAAATATCCTAGCCCCATCTAGATCATGTCCATAACTCCGATATTAGCCCACATGTCTGATACAAATCTATAAAGTCCTCTTCAGACTAAAAAAAATACATGCAATTATGCCAAATGCAGGAAGATCACAGTTAAGTGGGTGCAAAGTCTTGTGGATCCAGTGGATGTAGAAGCATCTCAGTGCTGGCATGGGTCTCCTAGTCACTCATCCAGTTCCTAGACAATGGGATCTATTATTGTGATTGGTTCTTTACCCCCTCCTCAACCTTCCTCTACTCTCATGGTATTTATTCGTCTATTATTGTTCCTGAGAGATTTATCTGTCCTGGATTCCCTGTGTCCAGACCTCTTATTTATACCAATGGGCATGCGCTGGTCTAGCTGGATTAGTAAGGGAGAAATGGAGTCATGATAGTAGAGACGGGGTAGAGGGAGAATGAAAGAACTAGAGGAATGTTTTGTGTTTTTCTGATGCTATACTACACTCTCGCTGACTCATCCTTTCCTTGTAACCTTTCATGAGGGATGTCCAAAATTTACAGATGGATTTTGGGTCTCCACTCTACCCCTCTCATTTACATCTATATGATTGTTTGCTTTGAGTCTTCTGATGCCTGATATCTGATCCTGTTGAAACTTCATGATTACAGAGACGGGTGTGCTTCTTCCATGTGGGCTTATTGCTTCTCTGCTACATGGTCACTTGTTTAACTTCAAGCTATTAATACCTAGATGTTATATCATTTAACAGCCAGGCATCATCCGCTTTCAACAGAGTTCCTTATGCATGCCCAGTGATCATATCAGGAAGATGAGCCTCACAGAATACCAGTTTATTAGAACAAAGTTTTGTTGCATTAAAGAACAATTATTCTTCCCCTAATTTCCTCTTTTATTGTTGCCTTGTACCAGGGTTTGTTGGCTCTCCCATTCCTTTCTCCCAACCCCCCCTCTCCAATGTCCCCCAGAGTCTTTGGCCCCATTATTTTCTCCTTGGGATTTTTTTTATCCTACATCCTGCCTATCTTATCTGGACAGACATGAGAAAAAAGTAAACAGAAGAAACAGAGAAAGGAAAACAAAGCCAGATCTATCTGCTGACCCTTCTGATTGTTTTCCAATCTGATATGGTGAAGTGCCACAGTCTGCCCACCGATTCTGGTCTATTTTTAGGGTTCCTTGGAGATTTCATACTTTGTTCCCCTTGCTGCTCTCTTGCAGTCTATTCATGTTCTGCTCTGAAGTGTGGGGGTCAGACCGGGAACAATACCCACACTGTGTCTCCAGGGGTGTCCCTTTATCACTGTGAGTCAGTGAGTGGGTGTCCTGTCTCCTAGGGGGGTCAGGCCCACGGTCCTCTCTGTATGCTAGCTGCTCAGAACAATGTCATATTCAAAGCTTGATGGGCCAGATTGCAGTCCACTCTCTCTCTCTTTCTTCCACTTTGTTTGCTTCCGTGTGGTCTGGGCAGACCTGCCACTCTTCCCACGCTGTTTCTTTAGTGTTGTATTCTGTGGTGCATTCCTCAAGGGAGGGTGTTGACCTAGCTGAGACTGCATCAGGCCCCTCAGAACTTTCTGTTAATTCTCTGCTTTATGCCAGTATGTTGCCCTCTAGGCTTGGTGCCCCGGATTGAGGTCTGGTCCCTTTCATGCTTTCCTGTGGAGAAATGAACCATAAACTCCCTGTGTGTGAGTTAATGCCTTGTTCCCTTACTTTCCACGTCCTTTTTTCTGTTCCCCTTCCTTTTTAGTTGGCTGATAAACGCACCTCTATGCTGGGTACGAGCCCTGCCATAGTGCCTGGAGCTCGTCTCAGCAATTTATGTATTTGATAGCTTTTCCCGTATGCCCCTTGCACTTTTTAAGGTTACCTCAATGAACTCATGTTTTACTTGTCTTTCTGTGCTTGGCTTGCTTTGCTTACCACAATTTCCTGCAACTCTTCCCATGCATCTGCTCGATTTATGTGTTTATCACTGCTTTATAGGGATGCACAGTACTCCATTGTATGGATATACCAGAGTTTTTGGATATACCATTCCTTGGTTTATGAAAATTTAGGCTGTTCCCAATTCTTTGCAATTGTGAACTGTACTGCGATGAGCATTGGAGCAAAATTTGTGGTCATGGTCTTTTTTTTATGTTTTCTGAGCATATGTGTGTTAGTGCAGGTAGACTAGAAAAACATAAAGACAAATATGTGTGTAAGAGAAAGCTTATATATGAGAGCAACTGCATATTGAGGAAACATCCCAGTCCAGTCTAGATCAAATCCCTAAGTCCAATATTAGCCCATCTATCTGATGCCAAGTTATACAGGTCTTTCAGCTGCATGAAAAACATGCAGTAATGCTGAATGCAAGAATATCACAGGCCTGGATATGGGAATTATTGTGGATACAGTGGTATCTCAGTGCTGCCAGAGATCTCCAAATGGTTCATCCAGTTCCCAGGGTACAAGGGTCTATCAGCTTAGTGTGGTGTCTTGTCAATAGAGCATCTCTCAGGGAGTAAGCAGAAAGAGTGTGTCTCCTGTCTCCAGGGAGGAAAAATACAGGAGTTCCCAGAATCCTCAGGAGAGGACCATGTCCACATGGTCTTCATTAGCAATGATGTGAGTGGCAGGCTAGACTCCAACTTTACACTCTTCTTCATCAAAATGACACCAGATTCTGTAACTACCACAGTATGCTCAGAAGGGGGATTACTGAGTCATATGGTAGCACCATGTCCATTTGTTTTAGGTGTTGCCCCATCTATTTTCATAATGGTTACACATATATATGAGACCGCTGGCTGTGGATGAGCGTTCCTGTCTTACCACAACCCCCCAACACTGTTGCTTTCTGTTTTAGTTTTATTTCGGTTATCTTTGAGGATGCTTGGTGGTATCTTATAGTTGTTATAATTTGCATTTCCCTTATGGCTAATGATCAGGAACTTTTTCTCATGTTCTTTTTTTGCCATTTGGATTTCTGCACCTGTGAATCTTCAGTTTTCCTGTCCACCTATTCAATGGGTTATTTTTTTCATATTTTAGGATTTCTGAGAATTGTAGATGTTAGTAATAAGGCCTTTGTCTGATGTGTTTTTGCTAAAGATGTTTTTCAAGTCTGTGGGCTTTCTTATTACTCTCTTGGCAAAGTATTTCAATGTGCACAGGTGATTTACCTTCAGTATATCACATTTGTCATTTTTTGCTTTCTCTATGTTTGTGTCCGTCCCTATTTCTGATACCCATGTATTCCCCGTGCCAAAGTTCTTTGGCTTATCTCAAATCTCTCACTGATGTTCACAAAAGTTGGTGGTTTTTTCTCAAGGACTGTGATCCACCTTGAGTTTATTATTTTGCATGGGATGAGGTAAGGGTCTTGCTTCATTTTTTCTGCAGATTGATATCCATTTTTCAGCACCTCTTCTTGAATAGAGCATCTACTTCACATTTGATATTTTTTACACATTTCACATTTGATAATTTTTGAGTCCTTAGCAAAGATCATTTGTCTCAATTCTGATTGTTTCCTTTTGTTTTCTTTTTGTTTAGCTTAATTTAGTTACTGTTTTTTGCCTACCTATATAAGATAGGCATAGGGGAAAAGCCTTAGAAGAAAGCAAAGTGACTGACAGTTCCAGAGGGAATTATGATAGGGAGGAGTTGGAGGAAGGGAGTGGTAAACAAACAACACCATAGGCAGGGGAATAACTAGGGAATTAAAATCAACAACGAGGAAGATATGAGGTTTTGGGGGTGTTGGAGCAACAGCACTCTAGCTGAGAGGAATTACTGAGGCAGAAAAAGGGCAAGTGTGATGGTGGGGCAGGAGGAAGGTAAAAGGAGACAGAAAAGGTCTAAGAAGCAAAGCTATGGATGGAGGTATAAAGATTAGTATGTAGCTATATAAATATATTAATTCATAAAAATATAGGTATTGTGTGGGAAACAGAAAGATTTCTCCCAAGGTGTTTCCCTCAAACATATGCCAAACTCAGCCGCTTGCTACATGTGGTATATGTCTAAACACTTGGGGGACAACAGAAGCAAATCAGGAGTTATTCTCCCTCAGGGTTATCAGTCATCAAAAGCAAGGGCTGAACAGTCTGTCCCACCCTAAATTGGACCCACTCCCTTCTGATAAGGATAGTAATAGACTATTTCCTTGTAGGAACCGAGGGAAGTCAAGCCCACCCAAGGATGATCAAGGTTAGGCTGTCATCTTGAATCTAGGATCTGCTTGTCTTGTCACATGTATACCCCTAGTTCCTCCCCTTCTTTTTACATGTAGGCCCCAAGGTTGTCCCCTTCCTGTTATGCTTATGCCTATTGTACATCCCCTTCCTGTGACTTGTGTGCCTATTGTATAGCCCCTTCCTGTGATGTGTGGTTACCTGTAATCATGCCCCTAAAGTAGATATAAACCTTGGTTAGCAATAAACTCTTATCTGGGGCCCTACGGCTCTCTTTCCATGTGAACCACCAAGGGAGGCTAAGTGTGCTACCATGAAATTTGTCTGACTCCTTCAATTTAGTCTTTCTCTGTCTCTCATAATTTCTATGACTTTACTATAATCTTTACTTACTATCCCTGCACAATTGCACCTACCTGACCCGTTATGATATGCTGTGGGTTGTCTCCCTGGCAATACTGGCTTATGTACATATATTTGTATAGCACCACATTGAGTAGGTGGATGGAGTTTGCACCTCTGCTCAAGCCCTCCCTCAATGCAAGAACACTTTATTCTAATAACCTGATATTCTGTGATGCTCACCCTCCTGAGACAATTGCTGAAGATAAATTGAGTACATACACTAATGTAGTGAGGAAAGCAGGTGGATGCTGCCCAGCTATCAAAAGATATAGCATCTGGGGTATTAAAGGCTTGAAGTTAAACAAGCAGCCACCTAGCACAGAAGCAACAACCCCACATGGAAAAAGGAAACCAGTCTGTGTGATCATGAGCTGTGGACAGGATCGGGTAACGGGCATCAGAAGACTAAAGCAACAACAGCAAAAACATGTTAGTTAGAATTAGGGGGTCCAGAACAGAGACACCAAACACATCTGTACATAATGGAACCTTCCCTAACAGAAGAGACACATGAAGGGAAGAGTCAACCAGCTCACAGTATTGCACTGAAGAAACAGACAATACCCCCCCCACTGGTTCTGTGAGGTTCCTCACCCTTCACTATCATGACCCCAGTGCTGATTTTCAGCTCTGGTTAGATGGGACCAGATACACTGGTACAGATAAGAGCTCATGACACACAGAATCCAGGTGAGATAAAACCATCAAGAACAGAAAGGGGAGTCATGAAACCAGGAAGGCAGGGAGAAGGTGGAAAGAGATGGGAAAGAAGGGAAAACTGATCACAATGATTAATGCATACACCCCTCACAAGAGAGGGGGCAGACAACAGAAACTTGTGTGAAGAAAGACAATGATTGTTGTAAGATATGAAGACAATAAAATTTTGTAATTCATTAAGGAGTCACAAAGGTGGGACAGTGGGGGAAGAAAGTAAAAAGGAGGGGCTATACCAAGGGCTCAAGTAGAAAGAAAATTTTTTGAAAATGAAAATGACAACCTATATACAAATATATTTGATACAATTGATGTGTGGTTATTATAAGAGCTGTATGAGTGCCGATAAAATGATCTTAAAAAAAACACATATCCCACCTTAAAATAAAGAAAGAAAATAAAGGCAGAGTACCACTGGATTGAGTGCTAAGAGAAGGAAGCCCCTTCCCTTCAGAAAGATGACTACATTATAAACCTAGAAGAATTAAGATAATGAGACAAAGGTAGTTGAGAAAAATAAATAAAAATACCCAGAGAATCCTGCATATGTATAAATCAAGGAGAGAAAGAAGGGCAGTATGAAAGAAGAAAAGACAGAGAGAGACAGAGAAGGAGGGAGGGAAGGAGAGAGAGAATTCACAGAAACAAGGGTAGCGAGGTAACCAAGGGCAGCATTTCAGATTTTCTCATAAGTATGATAGAAAGACCCTGAAGGGCTTCGAGTAGAGAAGCAGCAAGGTACAACTTATGGATTTTGAGTTTCTCACCAACCAGACCCCTGGTAGCATGCTGGTTGCTCATTAGGCTGCTAGTTAAGTCAGCAGCTCAAAGGAGAAAGATGGGGCTTTCTCAATCCTTAAAGAGTTACAATCATGGAAAGCCACGGGGAAGTTCTACGCTGTCCTCAAAGATCCTATGAGGTGAAACTGACTCAAGGGCAGTGAATTTTTTATTTTATTTTAACAAGCTAGAGCAGAAGTAGGGAGCGTTTTTCTGCCCAGGGCTATATTATTATTTTTTTATAAAATCATCCAATAGCATAATTTAATAAAAGTTATTAAACCAAAGTATAAAATGTGGTCTGTACACAATTATCAATTTAAAAATCGTTGGGGTTAGGTGTCACGGACTCACTTCTGCTTCATAGGAACCCTACATACAACAGAATGAAGTATGGTCTGACACCATCATCACACGTTTTCTTATGCTTGAACCCATTATAGCAGCCACTTTGTGAATCCATCTTCCACAGTGCTTTCCTCCTTTTTTCTTTAAATCTTTTTATTGGGGGCTTATACAACTCTTATCACAATTCACACATATGTCCATTGTATCGAGCACATTTGTATATGTGTTGTTATCCTCACTTACCAAAACATTTTCTTGCTACATGAGCCCTTGGTATCAGATCCTCATTTTTCCCCTCCCTCCCTCATAATTTATAATTTTTCATGTATTTCATTGTCCAATGTCTCCCTTCATCCACTTCTTTTTTGTCTGTTCCCCAAGGAGGGACTTATGTGTAGATCATTGTGATTAGTTCCATTTTCTCCCCACCTTCCCCTTACCCTCATGGTATTGCTACTCTCATTATTGGTCCTGAGGGATTTATCTGGCCTGGATTCCATGTATTTCCAGCTATTATCTGTACCAGTGTACATTCTCTGGTGTATCCAGATTTGTAAGGTAGAATTGGGATCATAATCATGGGGAGGGGAGAGGAAGCATTAAAGAATTACAGGAGAGGTGTAGATTTCATCGGTGGTATACTGTACCCAGACTGGCTCGTCTACTCCTTGCAACCCTTTTGTAAAGGATGTCTAACTGCCTACAGAAGGGATTTGGGTCTCTACTCGACTCTCACCCTCATTCACAATGATGTGATTTTGTTTTTGTTCTTTGATGCCTGGTACCTGATCCTATTGATACCTTGTGATCTCACAGGCTGGTGTGCTTCTTCCATGTAGTGTTTGTTGTTTATCAACTAGATGGCAGCTTGTTTATCTTCAAGACTTTAATACCTCAGATGCTATACCTTTTGATAGTCGGACACCATCAGCTTTCTTCACCACATTTACTTATATACCCACGAAACATCGTGGAATACCAGTTTATTTATTTTTGTTGTTTTTGTTTTGTTTTATTTTGTTTTGCGGGGGGCATCACTGCCTTCTGGTGGTCATGGGATCTACCCAGCCTCGCTGCTACTAGATTTGATCTGCCAAACCAGTGGGCCACAGTCCCGCACTCAAACGCTACCACCGGGATTCAGCCCGGAATACTAGTTTAATAGAGCAAAATGTACTTTCATTGAGGAAGCACTTAAGTAGAGACCAAGTGTCCATTTGCTCCCTTAATAGTAAGCCTGTAAATATATGCACCGTAAATCTATTTCCTTATCATCATATTCAAATATATTTACATATGCACATGCCTGCATTTAGACCTCTCTTAATGCCCTTTGCCTCCTACTTAATTTCTCTATTTTTTGTTCTTTCCTCATTTCTCACTATCACATTCAGCTTTCATTTGGGTTTCAGTAATTCCTCTTCATTACATTGATCTTGATCAAGCCCTTCCAGGCCTCCTATACCATCCTCACCATTGATTTTCGATCACTTGTTGTTCCCTTGTCCCTGGGTTTGTTTGCACCCACTTCCTTTCTTCCCCCTCCCCCTTCCCATATATGCCCACAACCTTCTATCCCCACTGTTTTCTCCTCTAGCTGGATCCAAGCAAGATAAAATCTCTTTACAACTTCAATTTTTTTTCTCCCTTTTTCATGATAGTACCTATCACTCCAGTGGTGAGGATTTGGGTTTACTTTACATTGAGTTGAAATCCATCCTAAAGTCTGTAATGGCCAAACATTTAATTAATTCACCCCTACTGTGATGACCGCAACTGCTCTCTTTGGTGAGGCCTGTGATATACATTGGTATGGAGGATTTCTTGGGCTTTAAGCACCTCACAGACTGAACTTCCTGTGAACTAGAGAATGGAGAAAATGTGGCAGGAGATTAGAAGAGGGAGTTGGGAGACTACAGGCCACAAACTTTGTTGCACTACAACTTATATAGTTATTCAGATAATATACTCTGAATTCATAAAACTAATGTACTCCAAACTCAAATTTCAAATACAGAAAATGTGCTATTAATATTTACTCTGGGGCTGAGCCCTGGTGGCATAGTGGTTGAGTGTGGGACTACGGCACTCTGGCTTGGCAGTTCAAATCCAGCAGCAGCTCTCCAGGACAAGGCTGGGCCTCCCACTCCCACCATAGAACAGCGATGCCTCAAATATATGTATATATATTTACTCTGAGTGAACAATTACCCCAGAACTTGGCAAAATATAAGAAAAAGGGTCAAATCAAGTGAAAGAACAATAGTGACTAACTTGCTTTCCTCTCATCTGCACTGGGCAATTCATGAAATTTTGTATGGCCGCTAAGGTCGCCCCAGGTCAACAGACACACCTACAAGAGTCAGAAGTGAACTTTACTGGAAATGTAAGGCAAGATGGACTTGAATAATAGCATCCAATATTCTAAGGGGTATGGTTGCATCCAAGAAGGAGACTGCATTTCTATTTGTGGATGAATTGGGAGAAGCAACTTCTCTTTGGAGAAAAACAAAACAAAATGCTTACTTACATAAAATGCAAGGGGGAGAATATGCTCAGTACCCTATCCTGATTGGACATTTTTTTACCTAGTTGCTCTTCAGTCATTGGTATCCCAAATTTTGAACTATAGAATACTGGAACTTTTGACTCTGACCTTATTTTGAATAATTTTATTGGGGGCTCTTACATCTCTTATCAGAAGTCATACAGTCACCCAGTGTGGGTTTGTCAAGCACATTTGCACATATACCACCATGGTCATTTTCAAAGCATTCTCTTCTCACTTGAGCCCCTGATATCAGCTCCTCATTTCTTCCCTCTGCCTCCCACGCCTGCCCACCCTTACCAACCCTTGATAAGTTATAGATTATTTTTCCATGTCTTACATTGTCCTCCATCGCCCCTCACCCACTTTCTATTATTAATCCCCCTGGAAGAGGCTTCTAGATTGATTTTTGGATTGATTCCCCCACTCTCCTCCCACCCTCCCCTATTCATCCTGGGATCTCTACTCTCCTTGTTGGCCCTGGGGGAGTTTGTCTATCCTGGATTCCCTGTGTCGTGGGATCTTTTCTGTAGCAGTGTCCATGTTTTGGTCTAATCCAATTTCTAAGGTAGAATTGAGATCATGATAGTGGGTTGAAGGTAGCACCAAAGAACTAGAGGAAGGTTGTGTGTTTCATCAATGCTATACTGTACCATGACTAGCTCATCTCTTCCCTGTAACCCGTCTGTGAGGGGATATCCAGTTGTTTACAGATGGGCATTGTGTCTTCACTTCATGCCCCCACCATCCATTCATCTTAGGTATGGTTTTATTCTGGGTCTTAGATGCCTAATACTTAATACAATCAACACCCCATGATTACACAAGCTGGGGTGCTTCTTCTATGTGGGCTTTGTTGCTTCTGAGCTAGATGGCTGCTTATTTATCTTCAAGCCTTTAAGACCCCAGAGAGTATGTCTTTTGATACCCAGACCCTATAAGATTTCTTCACCACATTTGCTTATGCACCAACTTTGCCCTCAGCAATGGTTTGGGAAGGTGAGCATCACATGTTATTAGAACAAAGCCTTCATTTGTTAAGGGAGTACTTAAATAGAGACACAATGTCCTGCAACCTTAATTCTTAGCATATGGATATGAGTGCAGAGTCCTGTTCTCCTCTCATTATATCTATATATTTATGTGTGTACATGCCTTTATTTATACACATATATGTTCATATATATGTACATGCCTGTATTTAAGCCTCTATAAATGTCCTTTGCCTCTTGGTTCTTTCCTTTATTTTCTTTTTACTTCCTTCCTGTCCCACCAGCTTATTTGGCCTTCAATTGGGTTTAGTAATTCCTCACTGCCGCATCGCCCTTGATTGGGTCCAACTAGATATCTTATGACTCTCCTTCCATTGATTTTAGTTCACTTGTTGTTCCCATGTTCCTGGGATGGTCGCCACCGCTTCCTTTCTCCCACCTCTCCTGTATTCCCCTCAGAATCATTGGTTTTATCCTTTTCATCTCCAAATTATTTATTTCACCTATCTTAACTAGTTAGACATGCAGATACATTAATAAGTGCAAAAAACAGACAAAATCAAATAAAACAACAAAGGAAGTCAAATCCAACAAAAGAATAATAACAACACAGAAAGAAAGAACAAAATAGCAATAACAGAAAGAAAGCCAGTGACAAAAAAAAATGGAAAAGCCTATAAATAGTTCTGGGTATGTTTGTTGGCTTTTAGGAGTGTTTTCTAGTTGAATCTCATGGGGTGCCACACTCTGTCTCCCCAGTCTATTTTTGGTATTTCCTGGGGGTTTTGTTACTCTGTTTTGCCTGCTTCTCTCTCTACTGTATGCCCTCCGTACATCTCCCCATCCTGATGGGGCCAGACTGTACACTATTCCTGCACTGTGTTTCCAGTTCTGTCGCCCACAGTATCATGGTTCAGTGTGGGATGCCATGTTCTGTGGTAGGGCCAACCCTACAGTCTTCCCTATGCCTTGTCTGCTCTGAGCAGGAACATTGTTCCTGGTGCTTGTTGGGCCGGGATATGCTCTCCTCCCTCTCCATTCCTTTGCATTTCTCGCATGTGCTATAATACAACGTTCCCCTCTCTGCAAGCTGTAGCCCCAGTACTGTTATATTCACAACTTGGCACATTAGCTTGAAGCTTGGTGTCTCTTGTGGCGATATAAACAAAACCCTGGATCCACTTGGGTGGATTAGTACCCTGCTCCCCTCCTACCCTTGTCTTTTTTTTCTTTTTCCCTTTCTTTCCCCCCCTCATTTAGTTGGCTACCATATATATCTCTGGAGTGGGTTTGGCCCCTGCCATAATTGCTGGAACTCACACCAGGGATGGATGTATATAGTAGCTTTTCCCCTATGCCGTTTTTTTTAAAGCTTACCTCAGCAGACTCATGTTATACTAGTTCTTCTGTGCTTGACTTACTTCACTTAGCATGATTTCTCAAGTTCTTCCATTGCGGCAATGTGCTTCATGTGTTCATCACTGTATTTTTTTTTCACATCACTGCCCTGGTGGGAGTAGGAAGCCCAGCCTTGCTCCTGGAGAGCAGCTGCTGGATTCGAACCGTCAACCCTGTGTGATGCAGTCCTGCACACAACCATTGCACCACCAGGCCTCAGCTCATGACTGCATTTTAAGGACATGTATTACTCCATTGTATATATGTATCACAGTTTTTGATGCAAATTTTTATTATTTCTAACTCCTTGTAATTGTGAACTGTGCAGCAATGGACATTGGAGAACAGATGTCTGGCCCTAATTTGTTTCTTGCTTCCTCTGAGTATATATCCAATAGAGGGATTGCTGGGTCATATGGTAGCTCAATTTTCATCTATTTTAGATATTGCCAAATCAATTCCTATAATGGCTGTGCATACCTACAGGTCCACCAACAGTGGACGAGAGTTACTATCTCCCCACTGTCCCTCTAACATTGCTACTTTCTGAACTTTTTGAGTTGGGCTATCTTTGGGGGTGTTAGGTGGTATCTCATAGTTGTTTTAATTTGCATTTCTCTTCTGGCTATTGATCAGGAACATTTTCTCCTACATTCATTGTCCATTTGGATTTATTCTCCTGTGAAACTTCTGTTCAGGTTCTTTGCACACCTCTTCAGTGGACAGTTAGTTCTTTTCTTATTGTAAGCTCGCAAAGTATTGTCGCTTTTAGTAATAAGGCTGATGTGGCATCGCTTAAGATGTTTTCCCATCTGTGGACTCTCTTTTTACTCTCATTGAATTATTTTGATATACAAACATGAATTATCTTCATTATAACCCACTTATCAATTTGTGACTCCTCTGTATTTGGATCCTTCCGTATTTCTCATAGCTAATATATTCCCTGTGCCACTGTTCTCAGGTTTGTCCCATTCCCTCATTAATGACCCTAGTTGTTTGGGGTTTTAACTCAAGATCTGTGATCCACCTTGAGTTTATTCTTTTGCTAGGAGTGAGGTTAGGATCTTGCTTCATTTTTTCTGCAGGTAGATATCCCTTTTTTTCAGCACCACTTATTGAAGAGGACAGCTACTTTTCTGGGCCTTTATAAAAAATCAGTTGCCTGTACGCTGATGTTTTTTATTTCTGGATCTTCAGCTCTTTTCCATTGGTCTGAATATCTGTTGTTTTATACCAGTATCACACTGCTTTGACCACTGTGGCCATATAATACTTGATAAAGTTAGGTAGAGAAATTCTACCCACTTTGACCTTCTTTTTGAGGAGTTCTCTGCTAATTTCAGGCTTTTCCCTCTCCATATGAAGATGGTAATCATTTTTTTCCAATTATTTGAAGAAGAATGATGGTATTGATATCAGGTTAGCATTAAACTTATGTAGTGTGTCGGGCAGAACTGACATCTTTATTTTACTGAGTCTTTCCTAAATGTACAATATTCTTCCATTTGTTGAGATCTCTCATGGTTTCTTATAATAGTGTTCTGTAGTTTTCCTCATACAAATCTTTTGGTTTTTTAGTCAGGTATATCCCTAAGTATTTCAATTTGTGCTTGGCTATTGTAAAAGGTACTACCTTTCAAATTGCCTCTTCTGTGATCTTGTCTGTTGTTTATAGTAGTCTGATAGATTTCTGTTTGTTGATCTTCTATCCTGCCACTTTGTCATATACCTCTATGGCTTCCAACATTCCACTTGTGGAGTTTCAGAGATTTTCAATGTATAAAATCACACCATCTGCGTATAATAATAGTTTTGCCTCTTCTTTCCCCAGGCAATACCTTTGATGTATTGTCTTCATCTTATGTTGTTAGCTGGGACCTCCAGTATGATGTTAAATAGGACTGGCAATAAGAATCATCCTTGTCTGCCTCCCTCTTTCAGAGGGATTGTTTTTGACTTTTCTCCAATGATTACCATGTTTACTGTTGGTTTTTCAAATGGAGCTTGTATAATCTTGAGGAATTTTTCTTACATTCCTTTTTTCTTGAGTGTCGTAAAGAGGATATTATCATGTGGTTCTTAGAATTTTCTTGTCAATGTGGAGATCAACACTAATGATCTTTTGTATGTTGAACCATCCCTGCATTCCTGGTGTGAATCCCACTTGGTCATAGTGAATTATTTTTATATGCTTTTGTATTCTGTTGGCAAGTATTTTGTTAAGGATTTTTGCATTGATGTTCTTTAGGTATATTGGTTTGAAGTTCTCAATTCTTGTGGAATCCCTGCCTGCTTTAGGTCTCAGAGTGATACTAGCTTTCAGAGAAAGAGTTTGGGAGCTTTCCATCTTTTTCTATGTTCTGGAAGAGTTTGTGTAGGATTGGTGTCAGCTCTAACCTGAATGCTTGGTAGAGTTCTCCTGTGAAGCAATCTGGACCAGGTAATTCCCTGATAGTCTTGTCTATTTCATACATTGCTATGGGTCTGGTCTGTTGAGGTCCTTGATATCCATCTGGGATAGTCTAGGCAGGGATTCTTTTTTCAAATACTTGTCCATGTTTTTCAAGTTGTTGAGTATGCCTTCATAGTACCATGTAAATATCCTTTTGATTCCAGTAGGGTCTGTTTTAATGTTCCCTGTTACATCCCTAATCCTTTCCATTGAAATGTGTTGCTTCCTTTATTTAGTTAGGTTTATCAGCAGTCTGTCCATTCTGTTAAACCTTTCAAAGAACCAACTTTTAGATACAATATCTTTTCCCATAGTTTTCTTGTTCTTCATCTCATGAATCTCAGCCATGATTTTTATAATCTCTTGTCTTTTGCTATTAGTAGGATTGTCCTATTGATTCTTTTCTAATTGCTGCAAGTTTTGTGCCAGCATATTAACCATAAGTCTCTCTTCCTTTCTCATGTGTACATGTATTGCTATAAAACTTTCTCTGATAACTGCTTCTGATGTTTCCCAAAGATTTTGATACATCATATTCTGATTCTTGATTTCTAGAAATGTCCTGATTTCATCTCTTTTCTGTGCCACTACTAACTCCTATTGTAAAAGAGAGATAGTCATCCTCCAATTGGTTGCCCTTCTTTTCTGAACCAACCTTTTGTTGATATCCAACCTCTGGCATAGTGAGTGGTCAGAGAGAAAAGTCTGTGTTATCTGTATATCCTTGAATTTACACAAATTTGGCTTGTGTCCCAGTAGTAAAGAATTTTTTGAGGTTTTCTTTGTTTAGGTTTGCCAGTAGTCTCTCAGTTCTGTTAATCCTTTCAAATAACCAACTTTTAGCTACATTTTCCCCATAATTTTCTTGTTTTCCTCTCTTCTATTTCAGCTCTGATTTTTATTACTTATTTCCTTTTAGCAGGATTGTCCTGTTGACTCTGCTCTAATCCATGTAAGTTTGTGCCAACATATCAACCATAAGTCTCTCTTTTTCATGTGTGCATGCTTTGCTATCAGCCTTCCTCTGATAAATGCCTTGCTGTGTCCCAAAGGTTTTAGAGCATTGAATTTTCATTCTCATTGGTTTCTAGAAACTTACTGATTTCATCTCTAGTCTGAGATAACACTCACTCCTTTTGGAATAGAGAATTATTCAGTCTCCAATTGTTTGCCCTTATTTTCTTCATCATCCTTCTGTGGATTTCAGGTTCAACTTGTGTCCCACCATGTGGCCTTTCTTCAAATATTTGCCATGTGGGCTAGAAAAGAATGGTAATATATTTTTCATTTGGGTTGAAAGCTCTGAAAATATCTATCAGGTCAAGTTGCCCAATTGTGCTTTTTAGATCTGTAGCCCCCTTTTTGAGTTTCTTTTCCTGTGATCTGCCTTTTTCAGAGAGTGGTGTATTAAAGTCAACTACTATAATTGCTGAGCCTATGATTTTTTTGTTTCATCTTTTGGAGTGTTTGATGAATTTTGCGGGTCTCTTCTTGGGCATGTATATATTTAATATGTTCACTGGTTCTTAGTCTACTGTTCCCTTGAGTATAGTGCCCCTCCTTCTCTCTTGTTATGGTTTGTACTATGAGATCAATTTTTTCAGAGATTAAGATTGCTATTCCTCCTTTTTTTATATTGCCAATGGTTTGGTATACTTTTCTCCATCCTTTACTCCTCAACCTGTTTTTGTCTGCAAGCATGGGATGTGTCTGCTGTAGGCAGCAGATCGATGAGTTATGTTTTCTGAGCTAGTCTTTTAGTCTTTGCCTTTTAAGGCCTGAGTTCAGTCCATTGATAGTCAATGTCATTACATCCATTGGTGGACTCTGTTATGTTATCTTGTACCTTTTGTGTTGGTTGTTTCATACCTACCTATCTTATCAGTTTGTGCTGTGTGTGTTGTTCACTCTTGCCTTCCTTTCTCTGTTGAGCTAATGCTATCTTAGGACTGTTTTCTTGCCCTCTGGGTGGAGTTTTTCTATGTAATGATCTCTTATTTGTGCTCAGTGAGTGTCAACCTTGTGTCCATAATTGGTTGACAAGAGTCTTTTATAGGACTGGGTTTTCTTTTTTTGTTTTCTTTATGGTTTTCCTTGTCTGAGAAGACTTTAACTTCTCCTTTTATCTTAATAGATAATTTGGCTGGGTATAGTATTCTGGGTTTCTGTTATTTTTCTTCACTATTTGGAATATGTTACTCCATTCCCACCTTTTCTTCATCACATCTGCTGATAGGTCTGAACATATTTTTAATTTGATAACTTTATAAGTAACTATTTTTCCCTAGCTGCTCTTATGATCTCCTTTGCCTCATAGTTGGATAAATTAACTATTATGTGTCTTGATGACTTCTTCTTGGGATTCAGTCTGACTGGTGCTTTTTCAAACTCCTGACTGGTTGCCTGATTTTCATCTATTGACATGTCTGCTCTCGGCCACTGGTGAGATTTTCTGCATCCTCAAGTCTGTTGCCAAAGTCTGTTAACTTGCTACTGAATTTTGTCATTTGATCCCTTAAGTCTTCTATTTCCCTTTGGTGCATTGTATTAATCTCCTCTGTCATTTAATCCTTTCTGTATTGCTTTCCTGATATCATGTATGGCTCTGAACATCATTCTGAACCTGCTTTTTCTATGTACACTGTTGGTTCATGCCTTCTTTCAGCATTATCATCTTTTTCTCCTGCTTTTTCGTTGATGCTGTTGTGACTGGTTGCTGTTTACATGTTATTTTAGAGGATCCTGGAGCCATCTTCCAGAGTTAATGAGCACTGGACTCTCTCTTCGGGTAATAATTTTAGTTCTTCTATGAACCATCTATAGGTAGCTGGACTAAGGTTCAGGCTAATGCTGTATCTTTCTGGGGTTTCACTCTCACCTTACCTGAATAGAATTCCATTATTTGAAATGTGAGTTAGTCCTCTCACGGGATGTTGTTGGTCTATGTGGGTGGAGTTTCACTGGCTGATCTTTCACACTGGTGTGAAACCGGTGTGTCACACTGGTATGTCTCATTGTGCTTGGAGTACCTCAGATGGCGTGAGGTGGTACCCTCAGAAACTGGAGTTCCATGGAGGGCATATGATTGTACCCTTCTCCATGTGGAGCACCATAGATGATAGGAGCAATTACCCTAGTCAGAGAGATTGATGTGGAGGTGGGATGGGTGTTCTCACACCAGTCCAAAGCCCCACCAATGGTGTGCAGGTGTTCCCCAGTCACGTGTGGGGCTTGGGTTGTAGGATGTAGTTCCCCCAGTCATTTAAAGGGGAGATGCCATAGTCATTTGGGGTATGGTGGAGGGACAGGAATGATTTCCCCAGATGCATGTAAAGCCAACATGTGCAGGTGGGAGCTCCCCCAACTGGGCTATTAGAGTTTCCAGACATGGAGGGGAGTAGCCTGTAATCTGGTAGTGGCTTGTGAAAGGAAGGACAGGGAGAATGGAAGAATAAAAAAGAGAAAGGAGAAAACAAAGACAAGAGCAAAAATAAAAAACAAACTAATATACACAGGGGAAAATACAAAGACAAAACAAAAGTATGAACAGTCAAAAAAAGAAAACAACACAAAAGGAAAACTGAATATGCTGAGAATATGGTGGGAAGAAAGTAGGGATTGAAGGGGGAAAAGAATAAAAAGCAAAAGTAGAAGAAAAGAGAGAAAAAAAGAAGAAAAATAGATACAGAGGTAACAAGCCCATGCCATGCTCTGTACAGCACTGCTTTGTGTCGTGTACAGCACTGTCACAGGGGGCAGGCAGGAGCTCTTCTCACCAGGTAGGCAGAGTTGCCCTATGCAGAGGATAGGGTGCTGGAAACTATTAGTGACATGCCAAAGGAAAGAGAGAGGAGATAAATAGAAAAGAACAAAGAAATAAAAAGACGTGAAAAAAGAGAGAAGAAAGGAAAAGAAAAGAGAAAGAAAAGGGGGGGAACAACTGTTCTTGTTAAGATTGAAAGTGGTGGGAGAAAGAAAAAAAAAGAGTAAAGACATACCTAATCCCTGATCACCTGAACATAGGACCAGAGGAGTTTAAATCCTGCCCCAAAATGAAAGTTTGATATGTCCCTTTAGTGCAGGGTCCCACCAGTGCTGGGCAGAAATACCCTTAAAAGCAAGATCTCAACAGAAGCCAGGCAGTGGTTTCCATAGAGGTGTTGAGCACTAGAGTACATGTTCCTTCAGCCCCATGTAGGGCCCCAGGACAGGCAGTACTGTACCCGCTGTGAGTAGTATCACTGAGAGGGGAGCAGAGCTTGTTGTCTTCATTTGTGCCAGGACCATTGGTGCTCTCCAGCAGTCTGGAATTGAATTAAATTATTCTGAAACTAAGGCCTGCTCCAAGAGACCTTAGTTGTGTTGATAGCCTCTGTGTTCTATAGTTATCTTCTAGCCATCCTTTGCAAGGACTCCCTTATTATGCTAATGTATGTGAAAGGACTCATTCTACCAGTTTCCTTGAAGTTACACAGTGAGACTGGGATGTGCAGTTCTTATGGAAAAAATTTTGTTCTCTCTTTTATGTATTTGGCTAATGGAGTGGCAAGATTTGGGGGCTGTCATGCTGATTCCCAGAAGTGGATATCCAGCTTATCAGAGAAGTTGTTTTCTTCTGGGTCAACTGGGACTGACTTTGCCCCCTGGACTATATGTGTATTTTCTGCCACACCACAACCAGGCTTCTTTTTATTTGCTCCAAATGTAATGCTACCCGTTGACCCCAATCTCCAGACAAGTTAACAGTGCGGAGACCCTCAAGACCTCAAGGCAGGTAACAGTGTGGGAAGCTTTGTTGAGGTGTCCTGCGACTAGCTTTCAGAGGAACCCTTCGTATCTAGCATTATGTGCCCTTTATGGCATCAGTCTGGGGAAATTGCTGCTTGCTACCAAACTACAGTGCAGGTAGCTGCTCAGCTGGAGACCACGTGCCAAGCATACTGAACCTAGGGTGATTTCGTGAATTTGTGGTTTGCTTTGTAAGTGGAACTAAAAATTGCAGAGTTCAGAACAGACCCTAGGACACTGATTCAATTTCAGGACCATATCGCCCAATCTCCTTCACCTTACCTCCCAATTTTCTGAGCTGGCAGCAGGAGCTTCTGATGAGTGAGTCTAAACTCCATGCCATTTTCTTCTGTAACCCTGTCCTTTTGAGGCACGCGGCATCCTAGATAAATCACATCAGAAGGATTCAATGTGAAAACTTCACTAAATGATCTGTGCTTTACCTGAAACTCACCTTGGATTTAAGACAGAAACTCACTAGTGGAAACAGGTGACTGCTGTTCCGAGGTTATGGAATTGACAAGTATTGAATTTTGGTTTGAACCTTTGATCTTGAGGGTACTGAATCTGGTGGCCAGGAATACCATATATTTCCTAGTTTAATGCCCACCTGGTTTTCTTATGCAATACATCAATCTGCTAGGTGTAATTCTGCCTTTGTGAATGAATGTTATTGAAAGCTTTGTCCTGTCACCAA
The DNA here is from genome assembly GCA_004026705.1 of Nesogale talazaci. NCBI lineage: Eukaryota > Metazoa > Chordata > Mammalia > Afrosoricida > Tenrecidae > Nesogale > Nesogale talazaci. The sequence goes on from PVJH01004659.1 coordinate 35,458, forward strand.
TCTCCATTGTTTCTGTAACTGGTATCCAGTTATTTAAGAGTCTAACCTGTACAAGTCTTATGTGTTATAGCTGGTAGCCAACCTATTCTGGTATGATATTCTTTTCTCAGCTGTGAATTCTATTATAAACAATTGGCTAAATTGATGACATTTTCAATAGATTTGCCTTTTGCCTTATGGGAATGATGGATAAGTTTCCCTATCATAAAGTGATAATGACTTCTCTAAAGCGTACCACTGACATATATGAACCATTTCCATATGAATGTCCTGGGGGCTTACACTTAATTCTAGGCCCAATCTAAGAAAAAGTAGGTCTTATAACATGACCTGAATGATGTTCACCCTCATAAAGAGATCACTGAAGATGTAGGTGGTTTAGTGAAGTGTGATTAAGAAATCAAGCAGTGCCCTGCTTAGAAAGAATAATGTCTGGGGTCTTAAGGTATTATCTTCAAACAAGCAACCACTTAACAGAGGAAGCAGCTTAGTCCACATGAAAGAAGAACACCAGCCAGCGTGATGCAAGGATTGTAAGCAATAAAATCCAAAGATGAACCAAAAAATGATACTAGAGATTAAATTGTTGACCCCGTGGTTTTCAGAAGGCAATGGATGATATTGAATTACAAATTCTATGAATAAGGCCTCCTGTGCATTCCCTTGGGTTATATATCAAGGACATGAATAGCCTTGCTATCACGCAGAGTGCTTTGGAAAGTGGATTGCTGCAGGTGCTCTTTGATTAAAAGGTAATGCCTTATCATGGATCTCCCTTTTGAATCATTTTAAAGTTGTTCTCGTTTTTAACATTTTCTGTTTTCTGCTTTCATTGACATTTTCTCTGTTTTAGTTTGTGATTGCCAGGGTAGTTTGTTTTGTTTTTATGTTTTGGGGTACATGAAAACCAGGATGGGTAAATATAGAGAGATGGTAACTAGACTGATAGGTCCTAAGAGTTATGGTAGGAAAGTTTGGGAGAGATTGGCGCTAGTAATAATGAGTCAAATAAGAAAATGTTCTATCGTTGATTGCATTTATTGCAAAACTTTTACAAATATGTTTGAACTATTGGAGTGTCCATTATATATTAGTTATATGTAAATAATACTAAAATCAAAGTCTATTTATGAGGTTTATATTGGGGAGAAATGTGAAACAGTGCTTTACTTGATATGATTCTTCGTGCCACAGACTTCATAACTCTCATCAAATAACTGTTATCCTGATGGGTTTGGTAAGAAAGGAAGGGAGAAAATTTTGATAGGATTATATAATTTCACAGTGAATGGTTGGTAATTGGGTTAGCTGTGGTTATAAAAATTCATCATAGGGGTTGGTCAAGTCTTCCCATCTTAGTCAGTATAAAATGAGCCATCATAGCCATCAGAGAGAGAATCTTCTCATGAATGATAATCCAGGATTGGAGTATGTTATTTGGACCCTGAGATCCCGCCGTATTTAATCTTCTTGACCCAGGAGTCCACTCCATTGGACACCAGAGGAGGAACAAGGGGTATCAACACCGGAACCTAGAACAAAGCCCAGAGCATGAGAGAGAGAGAGCAATGAATGCCTTGGAGCAGGAGGTTGGCTTGAGCAGTGTGCACCTCCAGCCACTTAACAGGAGACCTGGGTTTGCTCACCCACAGAATCAAAGTTAAGAACCTTCAGACTGAGGTTTAGGATGCAGTGCTGTGTCCATCTGGTGTTTATTTGTAACATTAAAAGAGCACTATAACATTACCCATCCAGTGCAGGGTGCAAAGAGAGGCATATTTGTTTGCAAAGCAGAGAAGAAGAAATTGTCTTGACACAGCAACTGTATCCTGAGCATTTTTGACAAGAACGGTATCTTATTACCTTCACTAGGAAAGCCTGTAATGTAAAAATGGTCTGTGACTGGTGTGTGGCCACTGTAGTGACTTTCAAACCATGCTGGGAAGGAGAATGCTAGGGGAGACCTGGTGGTGTCAGACTGGATAAGGAAGAGTTTCGGGCGGGGCCAAGCCTGACTTCAACCTCATGGGAATCAGTCTTGTGCAGCTGCGAATGATGGCTCTGTCTCTCCCCTCTTGTGTAGCAAGAGGAGGTTAGACATGTCCTCCATGTTCTTTCTTTAGTAAGGAAGTACCAAATCCTGGGGGAAAGCAGTAGTTTTCCCATGCTTATTTTAGAACATTGCTCAGTGACATGTAGAGGTCATGCCTAACCTTTCCTTTCAAGAAATGCTGACTATCTCCAAATGAATTCCCCTGATTCTTTCTCACACTCTGAGATGCTCTAATTGATTTTTCACCCCGTTGTTTAGAATTCAAGGCCATTTAATTAATGAGTTTCTTTTACACAAATAGAAAATCCCAGCATGCCCAAGGTCAGCATGGTCAACAATTCAGCTCCCTCCCTGTGGCCCCATTGTAGCACCTTCATTAAGTCTGATTTCCCCAGTTTGCCTGTCAATCCAACTTGCTTGACATTGTTCAGAATCAGGACAAGTCTCTGATTCTGCATGAAAACCTCTGGTTTTGTTTGTTAAGAAATTATACGTATAGCAGGTTTTCTCAAACTCCTGTGTGGATGTCAATCACCAGTGGTTGTATACAAATGAAAATTTAGACGTATTAGCATGATGACAAAGCTGGGATTGTACAGCTCATATATGATGCCAATTCCAGTGGTCTGAGGAGTAGTCTGATGGCAGCCAGAACTTTAAACACACTATCTGTTTATTCCTAACTTATCAATTGGTTATTGGACATTTCATAGTTAGAAAAAGTTGAAAAAATTTACTGTCTATTGTGTACATTTTAGCAGGTGTCTGGCAAAGTACTGCTGGCTGTGATGTCTACTTGGCTGGGCCATGATTCTCTGTAGTTTGGTAGCTATGTAAGGATGCAATTATATAGTTATATACTGATGTAGTCATATTCCTTTTTGTGATCAGCTGTGATCATCATCTATATTTCTATAATGCCAAATTTTTTCATAGCAATATCATCTTTAGAATGCTAGTGAGGAGTTTGCATAAATGTATGTTTGCATATATATACAGCATAGATGTATACACAGATAAGCACATATATGGATATGTACATATCTGTATGGTTATTATACACATAGACACATTTATATTAGGATTTGTGAATTAAATGTGTCCAGTAACTTGGGCATAGCAGTTATTATGATTTTTCTTATTTGGGGGTCTTTTATTTTTTCACAGGAAGGGTTCAAACTGAAATTTTCAAGTTTGGTATTCATAATACTTTCTGCCTTAAAATAATCAATAGTGATTCCTCCAATAAAATAGGGTCTTTTTAAAAAAGGAAATATGTATGAGTTGCCTTTGGTCAAGATTCTTCAATGTGGATAGTTCACAATGCTGGCTGTGTTAAGGCACGAGACCTGCTTCTCACAGTGCACCCTTAGAACGTATAGCATCAGAATTACCTGTGAACTGGTTGAAGTTTCCAATTCTAGGCCCCCCTCCTAGATCTACTGAGTCAGAACTATAATTTGTTGGGTTGGCTAGTAGGTGTTTGAACAAGCTCTGTGTGCTTCTGAATACTGTGAACCACTGCTCTGCAGGATCACTGGTTTTATTTCCGTATTTATTTAAAGTAGGGGCCCTATGATTTACTTACACTGATAAATATGTAAAAACCCCTGCTAAGGATTGGTCATAAATCTATACACCCCCCATAAACTCCATCGGCATACTGCTTTGCATATATAATAGAATTTAAGAATATAATCCCGGCATAAGTGGGAAGATTAGTGTAATTGCCCCCACAGTTTACAATCTGCTGCTCCTCTTCACTAATGTAACTATTAGTCATTCATTGCATGAAGAAGGAATCCCAAAACGTGACAAAGACATTAACATTGCACATTTTAGGCAATTTATAGCAAGCAGTAGGTTCTCAGGAGGCCAGCCAGATATTGCTTTGAGGGCCACTTCTCAATTTCTCATACAAAGAATATATAGGCATTGTTCTCTTCTCATCTAAAGTTTATTCCTCATGGGGGAACCTATTCGAACCATCCCTTCTGTATAATTGGCTATTTATATTCAGTGGGTACTTGGGAACTTACCCCCTTGAGGGCTACCAACTATGTCTGGGGCTGATTTGGGGATATTTTTATGATGATGGGTCACCAGGAGATGAGAACATAACTATGGAGCACGTCTAGGCTGGTTTTCGTAAACCTTCTGTGGACTAAAATGCCCTCTGCTGCCACTGATGGCACTTTATACTTGAGTCCTGCAGGAAAAAATACTTCTTTCCAAGTAAATGGCAAATTCTAATATGTTTCTAAGTGGGAAAGTTCCCCTGAGTTTCCATCGCCACATTCAGTACTGGCAGTGGTCCTGGATATAGCTAAAAATAGTCGCGTGTTGTCATTGAGGATTAGGATATAACAGTTCAACATCAAATACTTTTCATAAATCACATATATCCTTGCACTATATTTTAGTCAGGGCTGTCTTGAAAAGTTAAAGCTGAGGACCAAACCTTGATCGCATTTCACATTGTGCTTCACAACATTCAAATATTTTTGTTGTTGTTTAGTGTGAATTCATTGAATGTTTACAGAGTTGATTATCAGGTTAACATTCAACAATTCATCCACATTTTATTTCACCTCGTTCATTACAATTCTCCTCCAATGTAACATTACTGATCGCACTTGCTGTTACCAGTGTTCATTGGTCTGTGTGTCCTCTACCTTTTACACCATGTCCTTGGGTAGATGCTAACTTTTTAATGTCAAATGGTTGATTATCATAATGGAATACATAACTCACTAATGTTATTGTTTCCCTTGCACACTTGTCTACTATTTTGGCTGTAAATCAACGCATGGGCTGATACAAATTCCAAATCTGAACAGTGAGTAGGGGCCGTAGTTTCCTCTGTCTCTACTTCACCTAGTTTCATTTTTGAGGGGAGGGCATCACTGCCCCCTGGTGGTAGTGGGAGGCCCAGTCTTGCTCCTGGGGAGCTGCTCCTGGATTTGAACCGCCAACCCTGGGGGCCGCAGTCCCACACACAACCACTATGCCACCGGGGCTCAGCCCTGTTTTTTGTCTTAAATGACTGTTTTTTACTTATGATCCAAATATTTCTCCCACGTTATCCAGGACCTTCTCATATGATCACTGTCAGAGCATTTGATAATGGTAGCTTGACCCCATGTGGTTCTTCCAGTAGAGACATTCTGGAGAGTGATGTTTATGGGGTTCACTAACCTTTGGGCTAATTGTTTTCATGGGCCTTCATTTTCATAACTCTTCTTTCATCTGGACAAAGAATGACCAATAGTTGCATTCTATATGGTTTCTCCTGTGCTTTGAGGACTCACTACAGTAGAATATAAATTATAGTCTTTGTGGACTGTTGTGAAAGTCGGAAAATTTTATGTCAACTTGATGATATATAAAAATGTGGGGCTGGTATACTTCCTGCCAATCAGGTCACAATCTGATTGTTACCTCGGAAGGAGATTATTGGAAATCTCCCCCTCTCCCTCTGCCTTCACTCCTCTCCTTTCTGGCCGCCCTGAGAGCTGCCAGAGCCCTGCCATATTATCGCTGACCTTGGATCCACACAACCTTGCTACCACAGACCTATGAAATTCCTGCATTCTGCATCATTGCATTTGACTTCGTGAGGCTGAAGAGGGACTTTTAGATTAGTGTTGGACTTATGGACTTGCGTCGACTGGGCTATAATGTTTTCTTAATATATACTTACAACTATTTCTTCTTGATATAAAGCACTTTTGGGCACATACTTGTATATGAGTGTCACTAGATTTAGTTCTCTTGTCAACAGCAAATCTACCCCAACACAGCTGTGTTATATTATGTTGACTTTGGGGTCTCCAAAGACCAAATCTTGATGCTCCAGGCCCAAGGAATCCATCACTGAGGGAGTTGGTTATGTTTTAGAAGCTTTCATAACTCTGCCTCCATTATGCTTCACCACATACATGGATGTACATGTAAGAATACTCTGCCAATATGTATATATATATATATATATATAGAGAGAGAGAGAGACTTATAATATATATATACTTTTATATATTATATATATTGGCATTAAATATCCTAAACAAAGAGTGCCCTTGCATAACCTTTGTAACATATTCTGTTAAGAATGTAAAGTATTATACACATTCAAATAGACACAAGAAAGCTTGAAAGATTTTCCCTGTGATCTTTTTGCAGCCCCAGGTGTATCTCATGTGTGTGAATATTTTATCCCAGGAACTTTCAAAAACCAGCTCATGTGTATACATATTTATTTCTTTATTAAAAAATACAATATTTTATTAGAGGGGAATACGTCAGAGCTCTGCCAACCCAATAACTGTGGAATCACGTGAGTGCCAGCTATGTGATCAGCAGGTGGTATAGTAGAAGGCCACCCACTCAAGGCCTTCAGAGAGTATCCCTATGACATTTTTACCTTCTTTCAATGTGTTAGTCCTGGAAAACTAGAGAAACAAATCCAGGGATACTCACATGTCTGTAACAAACAGATTTATAGCACAGAGCAAGTGTATGTTAAGAGAACATCACAGCCCAGTCCAGATCAAGTCCAAAGGTCCGATGTTAGTCCTTATGTCTGATAACAATCTAAAATTCCTCTTCAGACTCACACCACACATGCAATGATGCTGAATGCAGGAGGATCACAGGCCAGTGGATGGGAAAGTCTTGTGGATCCAGTGGCTTTGCAAGCATTTCAGCACTGACAGGGGTCGCCAAGTGGCTCTTCTATCTTGAGGCCTCTAGTGTAGCTTCTTGTGTCTTTTGAGCAGGAAAACACAGCCGAGTGTGTGCTTCCCACCTTCTGGGAGGAAAACAGATTTTCCCAGAATCCTCAGTAGGTCATGCCTACACAGAGGTCTCATTTGTAAAGGCCTGATTGACACACTAGACTCCACAACTTCACAAGCTGACAGAAGATTATTTAACTGCCATGGTCAGTCATTTTCACTAAGCAGCATGGTCTCTGAGAAATTCAAGGGGCAATTTCTCTTTCTGAGCTCAAAATGTACATTAATCACATTCATTTTCGCTGGTTCAAACAAGAATAACCAAAGACAACTGAAGAAAATAATAAAAAGTTTAAATTCCTACATTCTTTCCAGAAAACAACCCAGTAAGCAGCATGGCCATATTTGACCCCTGACTAGCCAAAAAAGAAAAGCTACTATGTGGCAGAAGTCAAATAAGCATCCACTTTATGATTTGTTTCTTTAGTACTCCACCCCAAAAGTACCATAATGTGGTAGACCGAGCTGACTAGAGAAACAAATCCAGAGACACTCATATTTGTTTAAGAGAAAACTTTATATCAGGAAGTATATATGTATCCATAAAACATCCTAGCGCAGTCCATCTTAAGTTCATAAATCTGATGTTAGCTCTTATTTCTGATACTAGTCTATAAATTCCTGTTCAGACTTGAGCAACAGCTGAAATGATGTCGAATGCAGGAAGATCAAAGGCCTGTGGGGAGAAAGTCTTTTGGATCCAGTGTAGGTGGAAGCTTCTCTAGGGCTTTGGCTCTTATCAGACATTACAGTGACTCCATGTGGCTTGTCAACAGGAAGTTAATGTAGAGCGAGTTTCTCAGAATGCTCACGAGAAGGTCACGCACAGAAGGGCGGATTAATCAGACTGTGTCCTGATTGACAACCTAGACTCCACCCCTTCATTCTGTTTATGAGATTGACATCAAATTATGTAACCACCACAGTATCAATTTTGCATAGTATGAGTTCACTAAATTTTGACTGATTTCATTGTTGTTCCTTTGATTAACTTGAGTTTTACAAGGAAATGTTTCTTTTCTAAATAATATGACTATTATTGCTGGTTCCTGTTTGTGACCAGTGTTTCAATGGCTTTGTCCAACATTCGTAGATCAATGGTGTAAATAAGAGTATGATTAAAAGAGACTCTCTCGTTTTATTTAGAATTTTGTGAGATCACTTTTGCTTTGAATAACAATTAATGTAATTCTGTTATTTGTTTTCTTTTAATTAAGGTGAATTCATTCTTTTGCTTTCAAAAAGATCAGAAATAGATATTGAATTTTATCAAACATATTTTTGACATATGCAGTTTCTTCTTCTTTAGCTTCATATGATACTGATTTTAATGTTATCTTCATTCGTAAGTATATTTTATTAAAACATGTACTTGTCATTTGGCATGATTAAAATTTTATATTGAGCATTTTGTTTGTATCTGTACATAGCACTCAAAAATCATTTTCATAAGAATATGCCTTATAGTCTTTTAAATGCGATCTTAGTCAGGTATACTTAGAAGAGTTATTCAATTTCATTAAATGAATGGGGTAGCTTCCCTTTTGGAAAACTTCATATAGTTTGACCATTATCTAAATTTTGATTATTTTGATTATAACAGTCCATGAAGAAATTTGAACATTTTAAATAAACACTTTATAATGACAGTAGGGATTTTATGAAAAATCTAAAATTTTCAGAGCAAAAAATAGGCAATGACCATGCAAACAAACAACCAAAAATCAAGTGAAGGCAGAAACACCAAGCTGTAAGTAAATCACTAAAACTTCATTTGACCCATGCCCTGAATCTAACCCATTGCCTATTTTTCCCTCAGACTCCTCTTGGTGTTGTGTGTCTGACTTCTGCTTCCTTTGTGTAATTCACTGGGTGAGACCAGAGAAGGGATATAAGGATGAAGCTTTTCAGAAAAGTTCCTCCAAAATTCTCTGAGTAGCCCACCCCTCAGTTAGCATTGCCTGCGTGTAGAATCCAGAAAATGGTTTATTGGTCATTTATTTAAAACATGATATGTGAGCATGATGATTCTATGGTTTGTAACTAATCATCTGGTTTAAACTCTCTCCCTTAATCCTTAAAATAGTAAATAAACATTTTCCTGGAAAAAACAGGGCCTATTTTAAATGCTCTATCTTCCTTAACACTCACCAGAGTCTTCCAAGCAGTAAGGACTCTATATTTGATAATTGGATTTCTTGTCTGGCAATACTTAAGGCCAAGACATTATATTCTGCTCTCTTAACATTTTGGTCCAGCATTTCTCCAGTGTTGTTTCTTGTCTAGGAGGTCCTATTTCATACAAAAACAGGAAGAAAGGTTTCTTAGTGTGGCCTCCAGGGTGACTCGCTGGATAAGGGCAGGGACTCACCCTCCTAGGGTCTTCCTGCGGTAACTCAGCAAATAAATATATTCTGCAGAGGACAAATAGTACTAGGGTGCAGAGGAGAGAAAGCCCAGCCCTGTTGGACAAGGAGGATCGGCTGTCTCAAAGCTGTCTCTTCTACAGTAAGAAGCAGCAGATTAAGTAGTCCCCTTGGGTGTTTTGCCAGTTTAAAATAGTGCAAGTTTATTTGCTTAAAATCCTAAGAATTTGCCTAATGACAGAGCCTGGAAGGTAACATTGAAATGCAGAGATAATAAGAAAATGCTAGGGCTAGAAAGGGAAGTATCTTGGTGAAACATATCCACAGTGCCCCACCACGGTAGGTGTTTGGAGCTGTTTATGCAAATATCTTGGTTTTTGATCCTGCTTGTCATTTTACAACAATTAGGGGGAAATACAGGAAAACATACTTTGTGGATGAAAACAGAGAACTGTACTCACTGGGGAATACACTGTGGTAGTGGCTTCAAACATCAAACATGTACCAACAATATGACACAGCCATTTCATTACGAGGTATTTACTCCAGGGAAATCCAAGCACTTAAAAGAATGGTGCATGAATTTTCTAAGCAGTGTTAGACAGGGTAATGACACATCGGCAAGCCTCTACCAACAAATAATGGATGAACAAATGATGATTCAGAAAGTATTGCTGCAAAATCATGGACACCTTTAGGAAACAAGAAGATCCCAATATGAAGCAATTGTTTCTTGACATAGCCCCCATCTAGTTTTACATGCATCTGAAGGCAGTGATCCTTTCTCTCTAGCCCTTTTGTAGTCTTATACATCATCAAATTGACAGTTTGAGCATCCTCTAGTGACTGAAGACCTGGAGCTAAGGTGGCCTATGGTTACCTATTGGGCTGTTGTGGTAGTTACTTAATCTAGTGTTAGTTTGAGAGGACTCATGGGTGAAGGGGTGGAGGCTAGTCTGTCAATCAGATCATGGCCAATGAGGCCTCTGTGTGGGCATGTCTTTCTCCTGAGAATTTTGGGAAATGGGAAACTTCCTCCTCGAAGGTGGGAGACACATCTCTCTCTCTGCTGACTTCCCTGGGAGACATTGAAGCTGACAAGACACATAGAACTATCCTAGTGCCCTGAGCTGGAAAAGCCACATGGACCCGACTTGATGCAACCAGACCTCTGAAGCCAGAGAAGCAACAGAGAGATCTCTGCCAGCGCTGAGATACTTACAGCACCACTGGATCCAAAGACTTTCTACCCACTGGCATGTGATTGTTCTGCATTTGGCATCAATGCATGTGTTTCATGAGTCTCAAGAGGACTTTATAGATTAGCATCTGACATATGGGCTAATATTGGACTTATGACCGTGGACTTGACTAGGTTGGGATGTTTTCTTTGTGTGTGTGTATAAGAAAGAGCTTTATATCAAAGAGCATTTGTTTATTAAGTAAACATTTCAGTCCATATCAAGTCCATAAGTCCAATATTAGCCCATATGTCTGATACTAGTCCATAAATTCCTCATTAAACTCATTAAATTATTGCAGCCATGCAATAATTCCAAATGCAGGAAGATCACAGGGCAGCGGGTGGAAAGTCTTAAAGTCTTGTGGACCCAGTGGCAGTGGAAGCATCTCAGCACTGGCCTGGGTCTCCATGTGGCATCTCCAGCTTCACGGCTCTGGTTCCATCAGTGTGTCTCCATGTGGCTTGTCAACAGAAATGTGTTGCAGAGAGAGCTGTTTATCCCACCTCCAGTGAGCTATTTATCACTACAATGCCTCCAAATGAGGTCCTCAAGTTGTGACCTGATGGCCAAGCTAAACTTTATGTACATATGCATGTTAATTAATTTATTTCTCTAGTCTACCCAGACTAACATAGCGGTTAACTTAAGCTCAGCAGTTTGAATGCACCAGATCCTCTGTGGGACAAGCAATGGCTTTTTAGTCCCATAAAGAGATTTATTCTCAGAAACATGTAGAGGCAGTTCTATTGTACCATTCAGGGTTGAAGTGAGTCGGAATTGACTCGATGGCAGTGATTTGGGGTTTCACTGTAGGACTGCAACAAGTGGTATTCCTCTTCCATGTTCCTTGAGTTTGAGATAATCAAAAAATTTAAAGAGGGCAATGTCAGGATCACAGAAGGGATGGGGTAAGGTCCCCCCCCCAAAAAAAAAAAAACACAGTTCTTGCTACCCTCCAAGAATGAGCAGGTGCACTGTTGTAATAGCAAAAAAAAAATTCTCAGTAAAGTTTTGCTGGCATTTTTTTCACCAATGCAGTTTTCAGGACACATCTTTCTAACAAGCTCCCGGGGTGATGCTGTGTTCTTAAAGAAAGTCTATCATCACGATACCTTTGGAATAGCAAACACAGCAGCCACAACCTTCCAGGTTTAGCTCTTCCTTGAATTTAACTGTCCCAGATTATCCCCTTGGAGACCAGTAGCTTGTACCCTAAGTGAACGCACCCTAAGGAGATGCAGACCAGTATCTTATTTAGAGAACTTCTGTGTAGCTATCCACGGCTTGCAGGAGCCTGTTTATATGTGTTTTTTTTTGTTTGAAATAAACCTATATATGCAGGATCAGAGCTCTTTCACAGCAATACTTTTTTTCCTTATGCTCTACACGTAATGGAACACAAGCAATGACTTGGATAGATCTCATGATACTTACACGAAGCTAAAAAAGCTGGAGAAAATCAAGTTTATGACAAATAGGTCCAGTTACATAAAATTGGAGAGAGCGGAGTTGATCTGCAATGAGAAAACACAGAAAGAGGGTTAGCATGGGATTGTAGACGGGTCAGAGAGTGAGGTGGCAAAGAAATTTAAGGAAATATGGGTGGGAGGAGGATAGTAGAAATGTCCACTCCATTATTTTTAGAAGTAGTTTCAAGAGGGCCTACCTATGCTAAATGTACACTTTAATATTTGCCATTTAGTGTCTGTCAGTTCTAATTGATTCAAGCTGCAAAATCAATTTCTTCTAAGGATGAGTCATGAAAATCACAGATAACTACTTTGTAAATCACAGAAAACAACTTTGGCTAAAATTCTGGAAACTATCCGAGGTACTTAAAATGTGGAAGGCTGGAGAGTCAGACCTGGAAGTCAGCAGGGCAAAACACACATTCAAAGACCCAGGGGGCAGAAAGGCAAAGAAGACCTTCTGACTGATAGCATCTAGTTGTAGCCTTTCCAACTGGGGTTGGTACTGCAGCACAAGAAAACAAAATGCACTGTTACCGAGTTGATTCCGACTCATAGCAGCCCTAGAAGACCGAGGAGAACTGCTCCATTGTGATTCCCAGGCTGGAACTCTTTAAGGGCGCAGAAGATCTCATATTTCTCCTGCCAAGCAACCACGAATTTGTAGTTAGTCGGCCAAGGTGTAACTCACTCCACCACCACGCCCGCCCCGTGCTCTTCAGGGTGATGCTGGGAGCCCATAAAATTTGCCTTCTATCCCAATTCCGATTACTGCATAGCAGATCCCTCCTAAATGTAGTGGCTTAACACAACAGCTAGTTATTTTATTATTTCTCACCTGGGTCAGGACCTTTGGATGGGGTTGGTGACTGTGACTCCAGGTCTCTCATCTATATGTGGTCACATGGAGCTGGTATTGTGGGACGGGGGATGGGATGGGGGATCATTGGAGCCCCTCACAGAATTCTAGGTATCTCTCTCCTCTTAATATCTTCTTCATGTGCTTGTGTAGGCTTCCTTTGAGTATTGAACCACTTGAGAACTTAAGGTTTCAAATAGAATAATGTTCCAGTTGATCAATCAGAAGGCACATTATGGTTTTTTGTCTTGATCTCAGTGTCACTTTACTCTTTCGCTCAGAGTGCTCTTTTCAGCTAGATTTGATGGTCATGACCACACAGAACTCACAAATGATACCCAAAATTATGAGGCTTAGCTTAAATGTTAAGTAATTACAATTCAAGAAGGAAATGCTGAAGATAGCAGTTGTTAAGTAAGGCCAGTTTCATTTGAATCATGTCCATAGGCAGGCCTCACTCTGTCCCTCAGGCTTCTACCCTGTTTAAGAAATGGAAGAAGTGCACCAGCCTGTATGACCATGAGGTGTCAAAGAGAACAGGTATCAGGCATCAAAGATCTAAATATCATAATATTGCACACCTACCTTTCTGATATGATCGCTGAGGACAAATGTGTGCATAAGCAAATGTGGTGAAAAAAGCTGATGGTGCCTGGCTATCAAAAGATATAGCATCTGGGGTCTTAAAGTAAACAAATGGCCATTTAGCTCAGAAGCAACAAAGCCCACATGGAAGAAGCACACCAGCCCGTGTGACTACAAGGTGTCGAAGGAATCATATCAGCATCAAAGAACTAAAAATTACATCTTCATAATTGAGGGGCAGTACAAATTGGAGACTAAAAGTCCATCAGTTGGTGAAGTGACATCCAATTCTAGAAAGGTTGCAGGGAGGATATGACCCAGTTGAGGTACAGTGTGGCAACAATGAAATATGCAACTTTCCTTTAGTTCTTAAATGCTTTCTCCCACCCACTATCATCCCAATTCTACCTTACAAACCCGATTGGACTGGGAATGTACACTGTAGCCGGAAACATGGGAAATTCAGGACAGATGATCCCTTCAGGACCAGTGGTGAGAGTGGTGATTCTGAAAGGGTGGAGGGAAGGTGGAGTAGAAAGGGGTAACCAATTGCAGGGATCTGCATATAACCTCCTCACTGGGGTATGGACAAAGGGAAATGGGTGAAAGGGACACATTGGAAAGTGTATGATATGACAAAATAATGATAATTTATAAATTATTAAGGGTTCAGGAGGGAGGACAAGTGGGGAGGAGGGGAAATATGAGGAGCTGATACCAAGGGCCTAAGTGGAAGGAGGTTTCAAGAATGATGATGGCAACAAATGTGGTCTGTGTACGATGGATGTATGTATTGATTGTGATAAAAGTTGTATGAACCCCCAATAAAATGATTTTTTTAAAAAAAATGTTACAATTAGCTCTGCCAATAAATGACCAACAGGCATGCCTTAGCCCCAAGGTGGCGCTCGGCTATATCTCCAAAGGTCAACCAATTTAGCTCCACCAATAAAGAAACTGGATGCACCCCACTCACAAGTTAACCTCCTATGGCATGTGGGCTGGAAAATTCACTGCTTTCTCCTGCCCTGACTCCTGGTTTTGATTGTGCTGTCACTTCTCCAATGTCATGCTATCTTCTGGATCAAAGAAACTCAATGGGGGAGGGTTCTCAGTGTCCAAATGATTTGCTTCAATCCTGGCCCTTCTCATTTGCTAGTAAGAAGATTTGCTCCTCCAGCTTTTTATATGGCTTATCTTACACCCACACTATTAATTCTGTTAACAATCACTTATTAGTGTATCATAGAATCCAATCAATGTCTTCCCTCCATTTTTACCCCAGACCTATAATGAAAAGGAATGTGGTTTGGTGGGCATTACAAAGACTATGTCTAGAAGATCCATATTAAATATTCCCCTCCATTTCACACTTACACTTCATTTCATTGATTAAAATCAAGTCACAAATTACCCTCATACAAAGGGGGAGAACAAATAAACCTCTACTTGGTGTGAATGCCCTCAAGATCACATTTGAAGCAAACATATGAGATGCAACCACATACTATTAAACCATATCACTAGGACCACACACAAGTAAAATTCTACTGAAGATAATTCAAAAATGGTTGTGGAAGTACATAGATATGGAGCTGCCATAAATTAAGTCATTAACAATCTTTGTTATGCAGATGATAAAACTTTGCTGAAAACAAAGAGCACCTGAGACTTTTGCTAATGAGGATCAAAGACTATACCCTTCAGTATGAATTACAATTGTAAAGACAAAAAAAATCTTTACAGCTAGACTGATAGGTAACATCATGATAAATGAAGAAAAGATGGAAGTGATCAAGGGTTTCATTTTACTTGAATATACCATCAGTATGCATGGCGGTAGGAGTCAAGCACTCACAGGACATATTGCATCTGAAAAATGTTACCTCAGACCTCTGTAAAGTTTTGATGACCAAGGAGTTCGCACTGCAGACCCAAGTGAACCTGACTCGTGCCCTGGCATTTTCAGTCACTAAATATGGATAGGAAAGTCAGACAGTGAATAAGGAAGATCACAGTAGAATTTGGGGCAGTTGAATGATGGTGCTGATCAAATCACCTTGGACTGCCAGAAATAAGTCTCCTATGGGAGAAGTACAACCAGAATACTCTTAGAAGCAAAAAGGATCAGAGTCTGCCCTGTGTACTTTGAACATGTTATCAGGAGATGCCAGTCCTTTGAAAAAGACATCTTTATTGAGAAAGTAGAGGATCAGAGACAATGAGGAAGACCATCCAGGATATGGATCCACCCAGTGGTTTCAATCATGGGCTCAACCAAAACAGCCAGGGTAAGGATGGTGCAGTACTGGGCAGTATTTTGTTCACTATGTGTTGGAACTGACTTAAAGGGACATAACAACAACATTTGACATAGCAAGTTTTAATCCGGTAAAGATAATAGTGTCAGAGTGGGTCTAGCTTCAGGGGGAATAGGGAGCAGTACCAGCCTCCAAAGTCGATCCTTATGAGGTAGAGTTCAAAAACCCCACGACTTTGTAGCCTTTCACCAATTTTGACAAACTATGGATACCATTGTGCAGAATGGGAATTCCAGAACACTTAACTCTACTCCTACAGAACCTATTGAGTTTTACATCTTTGCTTGGTGCCTAGGATATATGTGTTACTATGAATAAAGAGCATGATAATGATAATGAAGTTTGGGCATCTACTTTGGCTTTTATTTTGTCCTTGGCTACTGAATCTCAGTTTAAATCGTTACAAAGTGGCTCTACATATTGTTTCTTCTATGGCTTCCTGGTGATGAGCAAAATAGGTCGTTAGTTGAGAAACAATACAAGCAAGAATGTGCCCCATAAGAGATTGTGTTTGTTTTCTTAAAGCATTTAAATATTTTACAGGAAGCTCTTAAATCTAACCTAAATGTGCTCATCTGCCACAGATCTCTGTAACTGACTGATTTGAGACTGATTGTGCAGAGTCTCCACTAGCGAACTGTTGAAAGTATCACATGCTGAGGTGTAGATACGTGATGGCTGTCGTGTTCACAGTATGCCAGTGCATAATTTGATTCTGTGCATCTCTTAAGCCTTCTGCTCAGCAAGGAAGCAGTTCAAAGCTTCTCATTTCTAGCATTATCACTTGAGAACCTCCTAAATCATTTTCCTGATCACCACAGTGCATTGCTGCCACTTCATAGGGACTCTCTGTTTTGGTTCATTGTCTCTAGATTTAATATTTTACATTTTTCTCTATGAAACTGCATTCTTAGTTTGTTGGCCCAGTCACCACGAGACACCAATTCATCTGAATCATGCTATTGAATATTTCCCTATGTCTTGTGTATATGCCATATAAAGCTAATAAAAATCTATGTACCTTAGAGAGCTTATGAATATTTTATTGGCTATACTTCAGGGTCAGACTAACAACTCAAAATAGGTCAAGGCAGCATTCAAGATACAAGGCCACTGAACAGAATTATCAAGTAGCAAGGAAACCACTATTTTCAAAGGGAAAGCTTTGATAAAACTTGTTCACTCTATAAAGTCATACCATAGTCACTGGTTGCCTGAGGCTCATAATTTTAGAACTCTCATTTTATCTTTGTTTAAATACCCATGTCAAAGTCCCATTTAGAAGTCATTTCCATGAAAGAATATGATCCATTCAAATGTAGCCTGGCCTTAGTCAGGAAACCAATCAACTTGGAAAGGTGCTTTAAAAATTAAGAGAAAAAGAAAAAAAAACTTAAGAGAAAAACATTTAAAGAAATTAAGTACAAGCAAATTCTATTTCATGCCAACAAAATTTTTTGAATATGCTTTTCAAGAATCTTGGTGGCACCATGGTTTATTTGTTGAACTAATCACAGTTCAAAACAACCAGTTCCTTCCAAGAAGAAAGATGTGACTGATCCGATAAAGCTTCACAGTCTCCAAACCCTCATCATACAAGATCATTGTGAGTTGGAATCAACTTGATGGCAGTGGGTTTTGTTTACTTATTTGTTGTTGTTGTTATAAGTGAAGCAATTAGCTTTAATAAAAGAGGAAACTGTAGACATCTGCTTTGAAGAAGTTACAGTTGAGAGAGAAACAGCTCAGTGGGAATCTACCGAGTTCTGCTCTGTGAGCACCATTTTTAGAAGTTGTTTTTGTCCAAGGGGCTGTTGTTGTCATACTGCGAGGATGACTAATTCTGCCTGACAGGTTTAGGGAAGGTGAAAAAGAACACAGCACTGGGTATAGGAGTCAGACAGTTGAGTACTAAGCACAGTTCTTATTTGGCATTAAGACATTATGAAATATGGAAGGCTCACACATGCACTGGGAATGCTGCCTCCCCGATCCTTCTATGCTTGTCATAGCTTTTGTAAATGACAGGTAATCCTACTGGGAATTAGAGAGGTGATCAGGCTTGCTGAGGCTAAGGAAACGTACCTACTAAAGGATCAGCTGGAAAAAATATGTCAGAGAACTGGAGGCCGCAATTCCAATTTTTTAGCTAAGCTGACAAAAGCAGTCACCCACTGTGCTCTTTTTAGAGATGTGGATACATGCACTGTATATGTGTGTATGTATGTCTGTGTGCCCACAGGAGCAAGCTCATACAAGTATGTATGTCTGTGTGCCCACATGGCAAGATCACAGGAAAATCATATCTGCAGTGATGCTTTGAGAAGGGATTAAGAAAACTTGAGTACAAAATTGGTACAGCATTTTATTCAATTATTTTGATAAAATATTAACATCAGTGAGTAGAAAAGAGTGCATTGTTTCTGAAGACTTTCTTCTACACACACATGTGACACCTAAGCCAGTTTTCTTCAGGAAATAGGAAATAGGAATATCCCTTTTCCATGGGGTATTAGGCAGTCATAGACACAGGAGGAGAATTGAAGGCAGTAAGTGATCAATTTGAGCTCAGTGGACAGTGTATCTTTCCTCCCACCTTGTGTAGCTTTAGCATTTATTCTCGGTTCTTCCTAATGTAGCGCTTGGTCCTATATTTGCTTAGTGTCCTCTAACTGTGTGATATGTGAGAAGGTTTGCTTCCCCAGTTGGACTCCCTTCTCCCTGGGGGCAAGGATTTCATTCACATCTCATCTCCTCTCTAGTCATCTGCCAGGGTCCAGTCAAGTGGCTCATAGACATCTGTTAAGTGTCCAGTGAGTACATACATGTTTGTGACCAATGTGACCGGGTAATTGGGCTCAGTTATTTGACTTCTTCAGCCTCAGTCTTTTCTTCTGGAAAAGAAGCAAGTAGAGATCACCCTGGTAATCTCTTAAGGCCTTTATCATTCTAAAGTTTGTAATTAAGATTTTAGTTTACTTATATCTAACTATAGAAACCCACCAATGAACATCTATAATCCTTCATAAAGAATGCATAAATATTCGATGTCTTTCTTGATTTTTGTTGTCAACGTAGGCAATTTTGCTACCTATTGATTTCATTCTGTTGTACATAGAGTCGCTATGTGTCTGAACTGATGCAAAGGTACCTAATAACATCTATTAATTATTTCTACTAAAGCAGGATTCACTCACTGTGTGGCAGCTTATGTTAGTAGATGCCATAGATTACTGGTACACAATGGAAAGAGAGTTCCCACTCTCACACAGACTACAGACAATTAATAAGGAAGACAGACAGTGAGCAATAGTCACATTGTGATATGAATATACTTCTGGTAAGGGACATATATGTGTGTGCTCAATCCCAGTGTCTTGGTCTTCCAGACATTCTGGTTGAAAGCCATATTTGGTCCAAGATGACAATGAACAATGAGGATAGGTCAAGTAGAAGTCAGAGAGCATGTGGAAATGCCCTGAAGTGTAAAATAGTAAATTATTGAAGGTGTTTCAGTTGAGCCAGGAGGGAAATTTTGGAGGAGAAATGAGGTGTGATATACGATTTTAGAGATAGACTAAAAGTTGCTCCTTTAAAGAGTACAATTTCTTTTAGGTTCTGTTCAATTCTAACTATCAAGAAATCCAAGGATGGGACATGGCTTAACTAAGTTGGTATACCAGTGGTGTTCCACATTTCTAATGCCTCAACCCTTTCATACAGTGTCTCATGTTGTGGTGACCCCCAACCATAAAATTATTTTTGGTGCTACTTCATAACTGCCATTTTGCTACTGTTATGAGTTGTAATGTAAATATCTGATATGCAGGATGTATTTTCAGTGTTAAAAATTGAGGCTAATTAGAACAGTGATAAATCACAAAAACAATATGTAATTATATATTATGAAATATTTATTTCTAATGACAAACAGATGAAATTTTCTCTTGTAGCATGGTTTAGCATGGGTAAGAGACTTAACAGAATAACAAAAAAACTACATTGCTACATTTTGCAACAGTATGCGCAAAATGCCAACGTCAGTGTGAAGGTTGAGATAGCTTCTTTCTCGGAAGATCAGAAATTCTCAGGGCAGTCTTTGCAAGAATACAATGAAGATCATCTTCCTCAAGTCTACCTCTCTATTTAGACTTGATAACCAACAAGCTGGAAAACCCTGATTCATAAAGATATATATTTGGAAATGAAAGAAGGCCCAACAGTCTCAGACAGAACAGGATATGACTGCAAACGCTTGATGCAGAATTTTGTAACTGGCATTGTAGATAAATCAGTTCTCACCGCATCACTTTTAATAAATTCAGTGAACTCCTCTTGTGGTGTCTCAGGAACATCTTCAACTTCGACTCTACATGGACTTCTGCGAATGGGCAATAACTGCTTTCAACAGAGTAGTTGCTTTCAAAACAACAACCGCTTTCTGCACAATAGCTGCTCTCCACACATATGTGACTGGTCTGCATATGTACATGATGGCATGCACCAGCCCTGTCACATACACCTGCATTTGTAGAGAGTGTATGTGGTGGGGTTGGCATGATGTCATCATGCCGGATACCCATAGGTGGACATATCTGCATGTGGGCAGACTCACCTGGAGATGAAGAAAGGAGTGGTTTCTCGGTTCCCAAGACTATCAGAAATATGTGTCTTCCAATAGTCTTAGGTGACCCCTGTGAGAAAGTCATTTGAGCCCCAAAGGGGTTGTGACCCACAGGTTGAGAACCACTGGAATATACAAAAAGGCAAAAAAAAAAACACCCCAAAACTTTATAACTCTTTTCTCTTCCAACCATTGAATTCCAACATATATTTTCTGGCATAATGCAATATGATCTGTATCGGAAGTGAAATAGAACAGGAAGGCTTTTACTTTTTTGCTGCAGTGGTTTAAGTATTTGTCTGTGAGCTCACCCCTGCACAGATGGAAGATGCAGCAGTCAGCATCCGTAAAGATTAATAGCTTTGGAAACCCTATGGGGCAGTTTTCCTCTATCCCCCAGTGTTCCTGTGAGTCAGAATTGGGCTGATGGCAGTGAGAGCTTTCGTTTTTATTTTGTTAGCTGCAGCTGGGAGTCCTTGGGTGTTAGTCTGGGCAGACTAGAGAAACAAATTCACACACATACAAATGTGTATATGAAAAGGAGTTATGGTGCATACAAGAGCAATTGAACAGCATTGAGATAGCATCCCAGTCAAGTCCAGATCAAGTCCATAAGTCCGATATTTGCCCAGATATCCAATAGTAATCTACAGTGTTCTCTTTAGATTCAGGAAACACATGCAATGATGCCGAATGTAGAAGCTCACAGGCCAGTGGGTAGAATGTCTTTGGATCCAGTGGAATTGGAAACATCTCAGCACTGTCAGGGGTCTCTGCATGGCATTTTTAGCACCCATGGTTGCATCAGGTTGAGTACATACGTCTTGTCAGCTGCTGTGTTCCCCAGGGTATGAGCAGAGAGTCTCTCACCTCCAAGGAGGAAGTACCAGATTTACAGAATTCTCAGGAGAAGGCGCAGAAGTCTCTTGACTGTGATTCAATTGACTATACTCCACCACTATACCCTTAATCCTCAAATTGACCAACAGCTATATATTTACCACACAATGTTAATGTTGTTTGGTGCTGTTAAGCCAGTTCCAACTCATTGTGACCTATATGCAACAGAATGAAACACATTTCAGTCCTGCTGTATCCTCACAGTATTTCTTATGATTGGGCCCATTTGGAAGTCAAAATGTCAACCCAACAGTGAGGGTCCTCCTCTTTTTTGTTACTCCTCTGCTTTAACAACGTGATGTGCCTCCACTTTACTTTCTACTTTACCAAACACGGGAATCTTTGGGTGGAACAAATGCCTAAATGCTTTACTGCTAGTCAAACATTGGGAATTCTAATCCACTCAGAGTCCCTGGGGAGAAAGGCCTATTAATCTACTCCCCAAAGTTCGCAACCTTGAAACACTATGGAGACATTGTACTCAGCACGCATGGGGATACCTGGAATTGACTGGACATCAATTAACAACAGCAACAATAAAAGTAGTGTGACATATTGCAATCTATTTCAACGGAGATGAACCATAATTCTTTAAAACAGTGCTGACATAAACTTTAAAAGATACTACCACTAATTATTTTGAAATTAATTTGTTGATATCATTGATAATGTGTTTTCATCATGTAATGCAGTCACTGAACAGTTTAAATGTCCATTACACAGTTAATATGACAGTACAACTGACTTCATAATAGAAAGAGGACAGTGTTTGCAGTTGAATTGTTAATAGTGGGAGATTGAATAAGTCAAATTACCTCTTTCAGCTTCCGTTTTCCCTTCTACAAAAAGGAGAAAATGTGTTTTTAAAATTTCTAGCAAATGATCTGACCCAGAGTTCAGGACAGAGTTAGTAACTTACAGTCAAGCCATAACTACACTGACTCACTATGGCCTTATATATACCAAAATGAAACATTGTGTGGGTCTATGCTGCCTTCTTGATGGCTGGTATGCTGGAGTCCACACTAGATTCTCCATAAGTGCAGTGCTTCTCTCACCCCCAAATCTCTTACTCTTCTATAAAAGTGGAAGTTGTTTAGGAGTTTCCCTTCAATATTAAAAAAAAATACTTAAAATTGTTTACTTGTGGGCTGAGCCCCGGTGGCGTAGTGGTTGTGCGCGGGACTGTGGCCCACTGGGATGGAGGTTCAATTCCGGCTCCCAGGAGCAAAGGCTGGGCCTCCTACTCCCACCACCTGAGGGCAGTGATGCCTAAAATAAAAATAAATAAAAAAAGAACTTTACAAAATTGTTTACTTGTTTGGTGCCACCAATTCATATACAATTGCCATGTCAATCATTGGAGTAGAGCCTACGAATGGGAGTCTGAATTAACACCTGCTACAGAAAGACTGAGGAGTAGCTGCTTTGTCAAAGTGCAGTCAACCCTAACGAGATGGATGGAGTGAAGACCTTTGGGATGAAAACTTCTGAGCCCTTTGTTTGCTGATGAGGCACAATGCCAAAGGAGGAAAAACAGTAAGATCTTAAATTAAACATGGGAACTTGGAATGTGTGGAGTATGAATACAAGAAAATTGAAAGTCATCAAATGTGAATATTTGCCCAAAGTCCACACCAGAGAGACTCAACTTGAAAGCCCAACCGAGCAAACTGAGCCCTACTTCAAAACTACTTCTAGACCTTGAGCTTTGGGCTGCAATGCCTTGATGAGAGAGGAAGCAAATTATGGTCACCCCAATACCGTGGAAATGCTGGTCATTGGATGTTGGGTAGGACCACTGTCTTAGTGGGCATTTAATGAAAGGGGACCCAGAACCACCTTATATTTAATATAACAATTCTCACCTTACATTAATATAGCATAAGCATGATAGGCAAGGATCTACTCATGAAAGGAATATTAAAAGAAAATATTTCCCTAGCAACAACCCCATGCTCAATGTAAACAGAGCTCAATAATTTAAGAATTCAATCTCTACAAATCAATAACTTATGGATGGCAATTTGCATCTGTACAATTCTTGTTTTAACTCCTCAACAGTATCTTAAATTCTATGCTATTTCGATAAATTATTGATGTTATCAGTGAAATCAACTTCTACTCTAACATATACCCAAAGGCAATAATTTAAAATATCTTTCATTTTCTTGGTGTTTACTTGGTTAGTTTTTTTATGTGTTTTTTGGTCATATCATATATAATATGACTGCTAAAGTAAGACAGAATCTTTTGTAGCCAGCGAACAAGCAGATGGATTCTGGGCTCCCATTTAATTCTAGCTCCAATTCCAAAACAGTTAGTTCTTATAACATTGTTCTGCTTGATATTCTCCTTCGTGAAGGGATCACTGGAGATAAGGGTGTGACAGAAAATTATAATGAAAAAGCATGTGATGCCCTACTATCAATTAGAATTGGGTCTGGGATCTTAAAGGCTTAGATTCAAATCAGCAGCCATTTAGGTGAGGTGTCAACTAAGTCCACATGGGAGAAGCACACCAAGCTTCCACATATGATGGTAACAGAATCCAAATATGATGGAGGGAAATATATCAGAGCTAAAATGATGAACTCCCAATTTGTCGCGGGCTATGGAGGACAGTGGGAGCCCCCAATCCATCTGCAGACTATCTAGGCGGATTATACTTCTGATACATCTCCTCTGGCTGCAGGCCAGAGACTTGAGCAGCTTTATTATCAGACACAGATGAAGGTAAACTTGATTACTGTGGAAGGAACTATGGTATAATAGGATATCTCACCAGGTGACCTCCCTCTGGAGCCAACCATAATTTGATGTAGGTTTAAATATTTCTCACTTTTGCCACAACAGAAATTTCCTGTCTGGCTTTTGAAAAAAAAAAGTTGCTAGTAGTCTTTACTTTATTACTCTTTATTTTTATCTTCATACTATTATTCTTTTCTTCTGTTGTTTTTGCTTTTTATTGTTTCTGTTAGGTTTTCTGGTTTATGAAGCACAGGAAGAGTGAATGTATAGAGATAATAACCGATGCAAGGGTTTAACAGAGACAGGAATGGGAAAGGTGCCAAGAAATGGGGGACAAATGATGAATGTGGGAGGGGGGAAGGAGCATTAGAACATAATTTGATGATATATGTGCAACTCTTTTTAAAAGCAACAACTGTGTGAATTTTATGTCAATAAAACTATTCAAAATGAAATGGAACACAAAGACTGATACTACAAGCATTCATTAGCTGAAATCGATTGTTATTAGCCATTTTGAATAAGAAAATCATATGGTTTACTATGCTGGAAATGACAGATTGAAGAGCAGTAGAATCCAATTTATCATCCAAAGGACATTCCAAAATCTATCTTGAAGTACAATGCTGTCTGAGATAGGATAATATTTATTTTTATATGGGTAAAACAGGTCAATACAACTGTTACTAAGATTTTTGCAGCAACTATTTGAGCTGATAAGGAAGAAACTGAAGAATGCTAGCAAGATCTTAAGCCTGAGTTTATCACACATGCAATTAGAATGCATTGATCATTATTGATGATTAGAATATCAATGTTGAAATCAAACAGGAAGGAACAGTGGTTATACAATATAGACTTATTGGAAACAATAGAAATGAAGCTGCAGATGACATGATAACACTTTTCAAGACCAATGACTGTCATAGCATTTAATTTTTATTTATTTTAGCTCATTTTATTGGGAACTCTTAGAATTCTTGTTATCATCCATATATCAATGTATCCAACATATTAGTACATATATTGCCATCGTTCTTTTCTAGACATTTGCATTTTATTGAGCCCTTGATATAAGCAACTCTTTTCCCCACTCCTTCCCACCACCCTTGTTCTCTTTGATAGATTATAGATTGTTATTATTTCCACATCTCACACTGACCACTGTCTCCCTTCTCCTCCTGTTTCTGTTGTTCTTCCCCTTGGATGGGTGTGTGGGTTCTGTGCCTTTCATTGGGATTGGTACCCTCTTCCTTCCCAGCTCTCCCTATCCTTTCGGTCTTGATATTCCCATCCTGTTCCTGGGTTCTGTGTGTCCTGGGTTTCATCTTTTGCCTATACCTGTGTACATGCTCCCATCCAGTGCAAAGTGGGAAGCAGCACTGGGCTCATGATAGTGGGGAATGAGGAGGTCGCAAGGGATCATAGGTATATTATGTAATCCATCAGGGCTCTACTGGACCCTGATTAACTCCTCCCCTCTGTGCAACCCATCTGCGGGGGATGTTCCATTGTCCACAGATGGGCTTTGGGTCTCTGCTCCAATCCCCCTTATTCTCATCAATGTGTTGCTGTTTTTTATGAATCATCTGATGCCAATGACACCTCAAGATTGCACTGGATGGTGTGCTTCCTCCATGTGGGCTTGTTGCTTCACTGTTGAATGGTTGCTTGTTTAACTTCAAGCCTTTAAGACCCCATATGGTATATATTTTAATAGCCAGGCATCATCTTCTGTCTTTACCACATCTGCTTATGCACCCATTTTGTCTTTAGCAATCTAGTGTGTGTGTGTGGGGGTGAGCATCACAAAGTGCCTTTTTTTCAGCAAAAAGCATTGTTGTATTGAGGGATGAAATGAGCTGAGACCTAAGATCCATCTACAGCCTCTGTGTATTGCCTTACAAATATATGTACATAGGCCAATATCTCTATTTTTATGGATGAATATATTCATATGAGTATGCACCTGTGTTAATACCTCTATCTAAAGCTTTGCTCCCTAGAACTTTCCTGTGTTTCCTTTTACTTCCTCCCGTCCCACCATCACTTGCCCCCTTCTTCCACTTCTTAGTACTTCTTCTCAGGTAGATTGGTGTTACTCTAATTTTTACAGGATCTCTACACCCTTCTATATGTTGGTTAAAATTCCCTAGATGATTCCCTTCCCCTGGTACTATCTGTTCACTACACACTTCTCCCCACATACTTCTTCCCTCAAGACCATCCAAGGCCATTGGCCCCATTGCTTTCTCCTAGAACTTGTCTCCCCTGTCCACCCATATAAGTTGGCAAACCAAACAATAAGGAAACAAAAGGTTAAAAAATAAAAGCAGCAAAAAAAACCCCTGCAAACCTATATAGATCCAGGTCTGTCGGCTGGCCCCCACGAATCCCTCCCTCCTGGTCTTAAGGGATTTCCGGGGATGCCCCTTCCAGTCCAAAGTCCATTCCTGGGATTCCTGAAGGGGTCTGTGGATCAGCTTTTCCCCAATGGCTGATCTGTGATACCTCCTTCTGCAGCAGAAGATTCAGGCCACTCCCTCTTCCTCCCTTGTGGCCCCATTAATGTCCTCTGTTGGTGTATACTCCTGTGAGGGGACAACAGGTCTTGACTTGTTGACAGTCCTAAAGTCCTCTCTGTGTCTTAGCATCTCCATGCAGGGACATCATACTTAGGCTTGGTGTGTCAATATGGAGTGTAGGCCAACTGTCCTTTTCTCTTTTGCCTTTTTTGGTTTGCTTCCATGCGGGCATGGTAAGTCACTTCCTTGCCCCCACCTGAAGGTATAGTGTCATTTTCTTCAGCACATACTTCCATGACAGGGGTCAGGCTAGCTCTGGTTGGGGATGGCCCTAAAGTCCAATCTTTTCATGCACTCCTCCATGTGATGACATTGCCTTCCTGGTTTGATGCACCATGGTGGGATCTGTTCTATAGACACCAGTTCTATGAAGACACACCCAATACTCTCCCCCTTGGTGGGTTAGTGCCCTGTCCCTCCGCCCTCCCCCCACCATGCCATCATCTCAGTTTCTCCCTACCCCTTTACTTCCACTCCCCTCCTTCCTTTCCCCTTCTTTATGTGGGATTCATATGCACCTCCTTGGGTTTGACCTGACTTCTACCCGACTCCCTGTGCCTCCACCTGTATATTGTGAGATAAGCGTCCTTTCTTCTATTCCTACTGTGCAGATTATATGTACCAAAGAGGACTTGTGTTATACTTGTCCTTTTGTGATTGGCTGACTTTGCTTAGCATAATTTCTTCCAATCCTTACTGTGAAACACTGTGTTTTATGTGATAGTCAATGCATTTCAGTACTGGAGAGTACTCCATTGTGTTTATATGCCAGAATTCACCAATCCACTCATCAATTGATGGAAATACATCATAGTTCCTCTCAACTAGATTGGTGTTACTCTAATACCCACAGGATCTGTACATCCTGCTAGATATTGGTTTCAATTCCCTGTCCCTGGTGCTGTCTGCTCAACAACAGTTGTTTCCAATTCTGCAATTTTGAGTTGCACTGCAATAAACATTGGGGTGCAGACAACTGGTTGTGTTTTACTTCTGACCTCTTCTGGGTGTATGCCCAGTTGAGGGCTGGCAGGGTCATGCAGTAGATTGATTTCTATTTTCTTTAAGTATTGCCAGATCACTTTCCACAGTGGCTGGACATATGTATATGACCATCAACACTGGAGGAGAGTTCCTTTTTGGCCACAGTACCTCCAACATCTGTTGCTTTCATATTTTCTGATTTGAGCTAACCTCGGGGGTGTTAGATGGTATCTCATGGTTGTTTTAATTTATATTTCTCGTATGGCTAATGAATGGAAACACTTTCTCATGTGTTTATTGGCTATACAGCTCTCCTCCCTAGTGAATCTTCTTTTGCCCACTTCCTCTGGAGGTTAACTGTTTTTCTATTTTTGTGGGCCAGGAAGATATTGTAGATTTTAGTATTAAATCCTTTTGACTGATGTGTCACTAATAAAACTCTGCTCCCAGTTTGTGAATTGCCTTGTTACCTCTTGGTGACATCTTTCAAGGCACACATGTTTTCTTTTTATTAAATTCCAGTCATCTATTTCCAGTTCACCTGTGTGTATACCCTTCCCTATTGTGGTAGCCCATGTATTCCCTGGGCCATTGATCTTAGGCTAGTCCTAATTCCCTCCTGGGTGGTCCTGATGCCAGTGATCCACCTTGAGTTTGTTCTTGTGCATGGAGTGAGGTGAACATCTTGTTTTATTTTTTTCTAAATGTGGGTAGCCATTGTTTCCTGCACTACTTGTTAAAGAAGACATCCACCTCCCACTTGATACTTTGGGGGCCCTTATCAAATATCAGTTGTCTATATGTTGATGGTTACTTCTGGACTTTCTATTCTTCTCCACTGGTCTGAGTATCTGTCATGTCAATACCACACTGTTTTGACCATCGTGGCTTTGTAGTAGGTGTTAAGAGCAGATAGAGCAAGTTCTCTGACTTTGTCCTTCTTCTTTAGGATTTCTCTGCTAATTATAGGCTCCTTCCCTCTCCATATGGAATTGGTGGTCAGTTTTTCCAGTTATTTGAAGAAGGTTATTCGTATTTGAATTGGAATAGCATTATACTTATAAAGTGCTATGGGTAAGATTGACATCTTTACTATGCTGAAGCTTTGAATCCATGAGCATTGGTTGTTCTTTCACTTGTGCAGTTTGCTTTTGATTTCCTACAGTAGGGTCTTGTAGTTTTCCTTATGTAGGTCCTTAGGGTGTTTTGTTGTTGTTAAATAAATTCCTAGGTATTTTAATTTGTTCTTGGCTATTGTGAAGGATACTACTTTCTTGATCACCTCTTCTATGGTATATAGCAAACTGTATCCTGTTACTCTTCCATATTCCTCTATCACTGTAAGTACTTCCATTATGGAGCTTCTGGGATTTTAATGTACACAATCATGTCATCTACAAATAGCAATAGTTTCACCTCCTCCTCTCCCAGTTGCACACTTTTAATGTCTGTGGGAATTACATAATCTGGTGTCAAGTTAGAACTTGAAAGGGTTATGAATGAAGGGGTGGACTCTAGTCGTCAATCAGATCATGGCCAATGAGGCCTCTGTGTTGGCATTGCCTCCTGAGAATTCTTGGAAATCCTGTATTTTCCTCCTTGGAGGCAGGAGATATTCTCTCTTCCAGCTCCCTTCCTGGGAGACATTCCTGATGATAAGCAACATGGACTACCATGATGTAGCCATAACCATGGACCTGAAGCCACGTGGAGACCCCTGCCACTGCTGAAATGCTTACAACATCACTGGATACAAATACTTTCTAGCCACTGACCTGTGATTGTGTTGTACTAGGCATCATTGCATGTGTTTCATATGTCTGAAGAGGGCTTTATATATTGGTATCAGACATATAGGATAATATCAGACTCGTGGACTTTGTCTGGATTGGACTGGGGTGTTTCCTCAATATTTATCTGCTCTGATATATAAACCTCTTTCTTAAACACATTTGCTTGCTTTTAAATTGCTCTGGTCTACCCAAACTAACACAATGTCTTTTTGTTGTCTTATGTTATTAGCTAGGACCTCCAGTATGATATGGAATGGAAGTAGGGTCAAGGGGCATCTTTGTCTAGTCCATATTTTCCCATGAGATTGTTTTCATTTTTTATTCATTGACTATGATGCTGGCTGTTCATAGATAGCTTGTACTAGCTTGAGGAATTTTCCTTTCATTCCTATCTTCCTGAATACCTTGTTTAGAAATGGGTGTTAAATGTTGTCAAATGCCTTTTTTTGCATCTATTGATATCATCATGTGGTTCTTATACTTTTTCTTATGAATGTGGTGTATAAAACGAATGAATTTTCAGATGTTAAACCATCCCACATCCCTGGAATGAATCCTACTGGATCGTGGTGGATGATATGTTTTATATACTTTTGCATTCTCTTGGCCAATATTTTGTTAAGGACTTTTACATATATGTTCATTAAGAGATACCAGTCTGCAGTCTACCTGTGGGGTCTTTGCCCTGTTTGAATATCAAAATTATACTGGCTTCATAGAATGAGTTTGGAAGTTTGCTATCCTTTTCTATGCTCTGGAATACTTTGTGAAGGACCAGTGTCAACTCTCCCCTGAATGCTTGTTAGAATTCCCCTGAAAAGCCAGGGACATTTTTTTGTTGGTAGCTTCTTGGAAGCCATATCTATTTTCTTCTTTTGCTATACCTTTGTTGAAATTCTTGACCTCTGTTTGGAATAATGTTGGGAGGGACTATTTTTCCAAGCATTTACCCATGTCTTCCATGATGTTGAATTAATTAGAATACAGTCCTTCATAGCACTTTATGATTATCCTTTTAATCTCATTGGGATCTCTTGTGATTTCCCCTGTTTCATCCCTCATTCCAGCAATTGATTATTACTTATTCTCTTCCTTGCTTAGATTCACCAGCGGTCTGTCAATTCATAGAAACTTTCATAGATCCAGCTTGTTGCTACATTACCCTTTTGCATCATTCTTTTATCTTTCCACCATTTTGACTGTCCTGGTTTTTATTATTTCTTTCCTTTTGCTTTTAGAAGGGTTATTCTGTTGACTCTGTTCTAGTTGCTGTAGGTTTAGTGATAATGTATCAGTAATAAGCCTCTCTTATTTTAAATACATGCATTTACTGATATCAAGCTACCTCTTATAACTGCCTTCACAGCATCCCATACATTTTGGTATGTTGTATTCTCATTCTCATTTGTTTCTAGAAACTTCCTATTCTCCTTTCTAATCTGGAACTGTACTCATTCGTGTTACCTTAGATCATTGTTTATCCTCCACATTTTTGCCGTGCTTTCTGTTCATCCTTTTATTAATCTCTAGCTTTATGGTGTTGTGATGAAAGAAAGATATCTGAATAATCTCTATGTGCTCCGATTTACTTAGGTTCAACTTATGTCCCAGTATATGGTCTATTCTTGTAAATGTGGGCTTGAGAATAATGTGATTTTTTTTTTTTTGCTTTTGGGTGGAAAGCTCTATAAATATCTTTTGGGGTCATTTGCCTAATTGTATTGTTTAGCTCTATAGCCTCCTTGCTGAGCTTCTTTCACAGCGATCTATCTTTCTCTGATAGTGGTGTGTTAAAGTTGCCTACAATATTTGTTGAGTCTGTGATTTCTTTTCTCACCTTTTGAATAGCTTGAAAAATTTAATCAACCCATTTTAGGACAGCAAAATTCAATATGCCAAGTAGTTCCTGGTTTACTGATCCTTTAAGCATTATATAGTGCCACTCCTTGACTCTCTTGATGGTTTGAATCTTGAGGTCAATTTTGTCAGGGATTAGGATTGCCAGCCCTGTGTGTTTTATGTTGCTGTTAGCCTGGTATACTTTCTTTCAACCTTTCATTCATAGCTTATTTTTGTCCATGAAATTTAGATATGTTTCCTGCAGGCAACAGATTGTTGGGTTATATTTTCTGAGCCAGTCCTCAAGCCTTTTTCTTTTAATGTATTAATTGAAACCATTAGAATTCAGAGTTTTTATCATGATCTGTGGATGCATTGCTGTTATCTCGTGCCTTGAATTTGAGGTATTTTCCTATCACCCTTGATATTAGTGTGCTGTATTCGTGTGTTGGGCTTCTTTCTTGTTTTCTTTTCCCTCTAAGGCCCTGTAATTTTGGTAATTGTTGTTGGCACTTTGACTTCTGGATGGAGTTGGCCTATATGGTGGTCTACTGCTCGTGCTTTGGAGATATTGATCCTCTGACCCTAGGAAGTTAGCCAGTATCTTCTGTAGGACCGGGTGTCTTTCAGCTTATTATTGAGTTTTTCCTTGTCCTGGAAGACCCTTATCTACACATCTATCTTAATGGATAATTTGGTAAAGGTTCCTTGGCAGGTGTTTTTTTCTTTCGCCTTCTGGAAGAGGTTGCTCCAATCTCTCCTCTTCTTCATGGTTTCTGTTACTAGGTCTGAGCATATTCTTTCCTGACCTCTGTTGTTTGTGATTGTGTTAATCTGGGTAAACTAGGGAAACAAATCCACAGAAACTCATATGTATAAGAGAGAGTTTTATATAAAGGGTAAGTGTACATTCAGAAAGCATCACAACCCACTGCTGTCTAAAACCATAAGTCCAACATTTGCTCATTCAACACCAATCTACGAAGTCCTCCTCAATCTCACAAAACACATACAATGCAGGAGGAAAGCAGTATCAGTGAACGTGTAAGTAGTTTAGTGCTGGCAGGGGACTTCACACATCTGCTCCAGCACCCAAGGCTGCATCAAGTTAGATACGTGTGGCTTCTCTTCAGGAATGTCTTGAAGGAAGTGCACCTTGTCCCCTGAAGCAGGGAACTAGATAAGGCAATTGCACCCCAATCTGACCATCATAAAGCAAGAGACTTGAGAACTAGAAAGGCAAGGCTCACCGAGCCATTTTTCTCTTCATCCTGCAATTAAACCCACATGTGTTTACTAGCCAGGATGACACAATAAACCTTAACTATCTCAGTGACCATCTTCCTTTCTCTTGTTGCTCTTATTCTTTTTTCTTTTTCCTCGAAATTGTATATATTTACTATTATATGACTTGGTGAGTTCTTCTTGGGGTGTATTCTTGTTGGTATCCTCTCTGCTTCATGATTGTCTTTCATGAAGGTGTGAATATTGCTTCCAGAAATTCCTTCGATATTTTAACTTGTTTGTTGTGTCCTGCTCTAGTAGAACGATTATTTGAATAGTATTTCTCTTCATAGCATCTGCCATTTATCTCAGGTTATCACCCACTTCTTTTATTTTCCTTTTTGACTGTCTTTCTCATTTGCTCAGATGTGTTTGAGTGTATTTGAGATCTATGATATGGTCTTCTGCCTCCTCAAGTCTAATCGTAAAATTCTGGCTTCTGTTACCTTATCCTTTAGCATCTGTATTTGCCTTTGGTGTGTGGATGCCATCCCCTCTATTGTGGAATTCATTGTCCTCAATTGTGGAGTTCATCTCTTCTATCATTGTCTCCTTTTTATGTGTTGCTTCCCTCAACTCCTGTATTATTTCAAACAGCCTTCTGAAGATTTCTTTTGTGGCAGATCCGTGTCTGATATTTCTGAGTGTCATTAGCACTGCTATTTTGTTTTGTTTCTGTTATTTTTCTTGAGAGTGATATTGTTTGCTAATGCTTCCGTGACCCCTTTTTGAAGGTAGGTACTATGTTTCTGTGAGACCAGGGGGCCCTGAGGTCTTTCTCTGTGTTATTGATAAGGGTGCCTTCGGGGGCCTGACAGTAACCTACTAGAGAGGTGGGTCATACTGTCATGTAGGCAGGGGTCCACAGTGGTTCAGTGGCCAACACTGGTAAGGAGTTTCAGTGACTAGAGTAGGGCTGGAGCTTGTATGTTTGCCCCTGAGCTGCTTTGGACTGGTCTATAAGGATGCTTAGCAGACATTTTTATTGTTTTATTTTAAAGATACCTAATAATAGTCAAAGTTGGGGAGACCTACTGCCATAGGTAGGAGGTGTTGATCCAGGGCAAAATTAGTCCCACTGCCCCTAGGAGAGCCTCTGAAGACTGTTGAAGCCTGCCATTGGTGGGAGAAGCTGTTGCATCCATGAGCAGAGAGTGCTGAGCTGGCATTGGACAGCCTACTGCTGCTGTGGGTGGTGGGAGTGGAGGAGCCCAGTGTACAATTGTGTTAGTCCTGGTAGACTAGAGAAACAAATTCATAGACACAATATAGATATAAGGGAAAGGTTTATATACAAGAGGATTTAGAACATTGAGAAAGCATCTCAACCCAGTCCAGTCCAGTCCAAAGTCATAAGTCCAAAATTAGCCCATATGTTTGATACCAGTCTATAAAGTCTCCTTCTGACTTACGAAGCATGTGTAGTGACACCAGGATAATCACAGGCGATTCGGTGCAGATTCTTGTGTGTCTTGTGGCAATAGAAGCATCTCAGTGCTTTTGGGGGTCTCTCCATGGCCTACCGAGCATCTCAGCACTGGTAGGAGTCTTCACATGGCCTCTCCTCTGGCTCCTCCTTTCTCGCAGAATCAGGATTGATCAGCATGCTGTCATCTCATCTTGTCAGTAGAGATGCCATTAAATATCTCTTTTCCGAATGAGAAATACTGCAACACTTCCCAGAATTCTGTGTCCACAGAGAGGCCTCATTGGTTATCTCTAGATTGATAGGTAAGACTCCACCCCTAGATTCCCAATCATGAAATTGACATCAAGTACATGACCACCACAGCAATGAGAATGCTGAAAGGGGGTCAATAGCAGGTGTTAACCATGTTGGCATATGGCATAGTGAGGCCAGCCTTCATCTTGGAAGTCCTTGGACCTGGGTCACTTGTCCCCTGGGCTCTGGGGCCAGGTTCTGTGTAGGGAATGTATGCTCTTGGGATTGAGGATGTACACCCTCTCCTCCTGACAGGCCTGGGACACTAGGAAAGTGCTAAATGGCATGGACAGAAGCGGCACCAGCAGAAGTGGGGCAGGCTCCCTGGGTGGGGTTCCGGCAGTTGTGTGCTGAAGTGGCCTGGGCCAGCTCTGGGGGAAGCAGGAATGGTTCTGGCAGGACCTGGAGGAGCACACAGGCTTGGGCGAGGTAATTTGTGGGAGCAGCTAGGACCAGAAGAAGCAAGTGGGCAGGTAAAGTGCTGGTGAAGGGGTCTCAGAGAATAATTCTGGGGTGAGGGTGGAGGAGGGGCTGCCCCAGTCACAGGTCATTTAACCATCTACTGGTAGACTGCAGGTTAGTTTCTGGGGGTCTGGGTGAATGGAAAGAGTGACTTAAGCTTGGCAGTGGATGACTACCACATGGAGAGAGGGGCACCTTGGGAGAAGGAAGTGACTCTCCAAGGGGAGTGCTGTACATGGGCAGCTGTGGCATGGGTCAAGCAGTTCCTGGTGTGGGCCCAGGCCTGGGGATGGGGCAATGACACTGTGCAGGGACAGTTCAGCTCGCTGAGCCCAGTTGTCACCAAGTCTAGATCTCAGATCTCTGGGGGTTCCAGCTCAGGGCAGATGTGTGGAGGTGGAGGTTGTCCTAGGGACCTTCTCAGTCACCAGAATCCTTCCACTAGGTCTCCTGGACCCCAACCCGCCACATATGAAAGAGCTCTTAGTATGTGCTGCTTACTTGGTCCAGCAAATACCCCTTTTAAACAACACAAAAGGCAACTGGACATGTGGACTTCTCCAAATGGAATACAGAGAAATCGAATTGACTACAAGTTCATGAAAGCCAAAATATGACCTTGAGTATACTACACCTGAATTCCAATAACCTCCCAAGAAGATGTTTGCTGCATTGAACACTAATGACGGAAAACCTGATGAGCCATGGGAGGACATCAAGCATGTCATTCATGGAGAAAACAAATGTCATGAAAAGTACAAGAAAGAAAAAAAAGATAAAACTTGATATCAGAAGATACCGTGAAACTTGCTCTCAATTGAAGAAGAGCTAATGCAACAGAAGAAATGATTATGTAAACGAGATTGAAAAAAATTCAAAAGGCAGCTGAAGCAGACTAAGTAAAATATTATAAGGAGGTTGAGCCCTGGTGGCCTAGTGGTTGTGTGCAGGACTGCAGCACACAGGGTTGACAGTTCAAATCCAGCAGCAGCTCTCCAGGAGCAAGTCTGGGCTTCCTACTTCCACCAGGGCAGTAATGCCAAAAAATATTATAAGGAAATACTACAAAGCATCAAGGTAGAAAGCAAAGAAGAAATTGTATAACATTTTTGTACTCTGAAAGAGTACAAGAGAAAAATCAATCCTCAAGTGACAATGAGGCAAAATTCTATGGGAAGAATATTGAATGATACAGGAAGCATCAAAAGAAGATGGAGGGAATACAGAATTACTATACGCAAAAAACCTGCTTAACATTCAATCACTTCAACAAGTAGCATATGAGCAAGAAACATTGGTATTGAAATAAGAACACAATGAAAGGCTAATGCACTGACAGGATGAGCTAAAAGCAAGGTGCTGGGAATGGATGAAATGCAAATGAAATGTCTCAACAAGCTAATGAAACACAGGAGGCACTCATTTGTCAAGAAATTTGAAAGACAGCTTACTTGGCCAAGTAACTGGAAGAGACACATATTTGTACCCATTGCAAATTAAGGTGACTCCATGCAATTGTTCAAGTTATAGAACGATATAATTGATGTCATGTGCAAGTACAATTTTGCTGAAGAGATCACAGTGATAATGGTTGCAGTGGTACATTCGCAGGGAATTGTCGGAGGTTCACACCAGACTTTGAAGAGGACTTGGTAGAGAGGATATAATTGCTGATGTCAGGTGGATCTTGGTGGATACCAGAAAGATGTCTACTTTTGTTTCATTGACTATCCAAAGGCATTCAACTCTGTGGTCCATAATCGACTATGGATTGTCGTGATAAAAAATGGGTATTCCAGAACACTTAATTATTGCTCATACAGAATTTGTACACAGATCAAGATGCAGTTGTATGAAGAGAATGAGGGAATACTTCTGTAAAGTTGTGCATGATGGTTGTATCCATATTTAGTGAATTTTTATCCTGAGCAAATTATCAAAAGAGCTGGGTTAAATAAAGAATATTATGATATCAGGACTGAAACAAGGGTTATTAACACTTTAAAATATTCAGATGAAACAACCTTGCTTGTTGTAAGTAAGGAGGACATGAAGGATTTGCTGATGAAGATGAAAGACTGCAGCCTTTGGTATGGATTACAACTTAATGTAATGAAAACCAAAATTCTTACAACTGGACCAATAGACAAACTAATAGCAAATGGAGAAAAGAATGAAGTTGTCAAGGATCTTGTCTTGTGTGGATCCAGAATCAATTCTCATGGAAGCAGCAATTACAAGGTCAAACGACACATTGCATTAAATCTGATACACAAAACCTCCCTGGAACGTTATAAAGAGGTTGCTTTGAGTATTAGGGTATACCTAACCCAAGCCCTGGTATTTTTAGTTGTTTCCTATGCGTGTGAAAGTTGAATTATGAAAAAGCAAGGGTGAAGAGGAATTGGTGCACTTGAAGTGTGGTGCTGGGGAAGACAATTGGGAAGTAACACAGATGAGCAACAGATCACTTGAGCGTGTCTTGGAAGAAGTACAGGCAGAATGCCTCTTAAAAGCAAGGAGAGTGAGACATTGTCTCATATGCTTTGAACATGTTAGCAGGAGAGAAGGACCTTGTTTGATATGGTAGAGTATCAGTGACAAATAGGAAGGCTCCTGATGACTGTGGTTTACACAGTGGCCCCAACAATGACTCACATGTAAGAGCTGGAGTGGGTGGTGTTTTTTTTCCAGTTGTACACAGAGTCAGTGAGCTGACGCGATGGCATGTAACAACAAAGCAAAGTCTTGTGACACTAGTGCAAAATGAATTGGTGCAATGATCGGCAATTAACCTTCAGTGGTGAGGAAAGACAAACTCTTAAGGGACTTGGTGAATACCCCTCACTTTTTTTCCCTATACATAATGGAACTCTGCTGGAGAATATTTTGTTGGTAGATTATCAGAATTGTGTTATTTACTAAGCAATCTTGACAAAGATGTGGATAGTCGATGGAATAGGGGGCAACATGAATCATGGGGAGTCTCGTTGCTGGGAACGTAAGCAATGGTGGTGGCTTGGACTGGGTTTGTGTCCCTGGAAATAATGAGAAATGCTTCTATTTATGATGGATTTTGTTGAAGTAGGGCCTAGATGATTTGCTGATGGTTGACTGGTCTGAGAAGGGAAAGAAATGCTGAGTTGAGATATGAACCAAGCAACCCCATGTCAATGTGTGATATGATGGAATCGCCTCATAAAGATGAGCTGCCAGTATGAAAAACAAACAAACCCAGAAAAAAAATCCCATCTTATAGAGGATAAAGACCCATATATGAGTCAATATCATACAAAAATCTCAAAAGCTTTTTTCTTCTCTAATCTCCAGTCATTTCATAAATAGCAAAGGATGGCCTCACTTTTTTTCTCAGTTTTCATGAAGATTCTGATCATGTCCCAACTGAGAGATTTGAAAAGAGCCAAAGATTGTTCTCTCTATGAGTATGGTATGTTTTTCTAGTTCTAGTGAGCCTTTTACTATGGTCAAATTCATAGATACAGGGACTGTGATATTTTTTTACCATGGAATTTTTACCATAGACTTCTATGCAAAGTCTCTAACTCTGTCCAATGACCATTCATTTCCTTCATGAGTCTGGTAAGAAGGTGGGGGAAGATACTTTCAGGATTCACCTGTTAGTAACTGCAAATAGTATTCTCCAGAGTACCATCCTGATGAGTATAAAAGGAGCCCTCTGAGAAGCAGGAGGGGGGATCTCT
Source organism: Nesogale talazaci (assembly GCA_004026705.1). Taxonomy (NCBI): domain Eukaryota; kingdom Metazoa; phylum Chordata; class Mammalia; order Afrosoricida; family Tenrecidae; genus Nesogale; species Nesogale talazaci. The sequence goes on from PVJH01004659.1 coordinate 73,818, forward strand.
TCACTAACATGAGCCTGGAGTGAAGCACCTCCTCTGGACCAGAAGTCCTCAAACTACAGCCCGTGGGCCACATATGGCCCACCAAGGACATTTATCTGGCTGCTGGGTGTTTTTGCCACTGCTGCCTGTTCTGCTTAGCAGCCAACTCATCCCGGGTCCACAGTGAATTTGTTCATAATTTTTTAGCGATAGTCCCGCCCTCCAATGGTCTGAGGGTCAGTGGACTGGCCCCCTGTTTAAAAAGTTTGAGGACCCCTGCTCTGGACACAAGATGCATAGTGAAGTGCCTGAATCCAGACAATGGCTACAACAGTAAAGAAACAGAAGCTGAACTAAAAGCCAGAGCATGGAACAGAGTGCTGGTCTATCCCAGATATGGGACAATTGAAGTTGAATGCTTTTGTACAGGAGACTGGCTTATAAAGTCGGGTGTTTCTGGACTCTTAATTCAAGGAGCTGGGTTTGCTGATCCTGGAGCTTGAGATGGATGCTTTCAGGTTGAGTTGTCGAGTGGATTGACGTGCTCCTTTGGGCATTTATTAGCAGGCTTGAAGGAACTTTGTGGCATGTCCTGATATTCAGCTCAACCCTAAGTATTTCTTACTCCTTTAATAAAACCTTTAGTCATGGATTTTGTCTGCGTAGTCATTGCAATGTATGTTACAATCTAGACACTAAATGAAGAATACTTGCACAAATGATACAATGAAGACTAGTACAAACTATACTATAGAAACCACAAGGGGCTGAGCCCCGGTGGCGTAAGTGGTTGAGTGCGGGACTGTGGCCTGTGGGCTTGGCAGTTCAAATCCAGCGGTGGCTCTCAGGAGCAGCATTGGGTAGTGCCTGTGACCACCAGCGGCAGTGATGTCCACAAAAAGATAATAAAATATAATATAATACTTGGCTAAAAAAAAGAAGCCACAGTTCAATCCAAATAAAGTTATCTACTACCAATTCCATATTAGGTGTTTTGAGGGCAGCATGTAATTCTATATGAAAAAGCATAAGTCGGCATAAATAAGTAACATCAGGTAAAAATTGAGAAGCATGTATATGTTAATATATATTGAGTAGTGATAACAATTTGCATTATACAAACATACACATAGAAAGCCTAATATATACCAGTTGCTTCATATATGGCATATATGGCATATTTGGTTAGTCCTTTTTTTAGGAGCCATGGTGGTGCTGTCTGATAAGTGATGGACTGCTAACTCAAGGTGAGCAGTTCAAATCTATCAGTCGCTCGAAGGGACAAAGATGAGGTTCTCTGTTGCAATATAGGTTTACAGCCTCGGAAATCCTGTATTGCATTGATATGTATTGGAATTGTCTTGATGACAATAGAATCCTTGTTTTGGTGAGCCCTTTTTAGATTCTTTCATCCACATAGCAATCTTTGGAGGTAGCGGTAAGTAATAGTGTGATTTCCATTTTGTACATGATGAAACTAAACCACAGAAAGACGCGAGTAAAGTAACTGCTCCAAGGACATTCTGGTAATAAATAGTGGCTGAAATTCTAGCCCCAGAAATTTAGTCCCAAAGCCCACACTCATTATTTCTATGCTACATTGCCTCTTTGTGTAGCACTTAATGTCATGTGCAGCTCCAAGTGCCAGATGCTATTCAGTGCTCCAGGAAAACAAAGAGGAAAATAGATCAACTGTGACCTCCAAGAGCACATGATCTAATTGAGAGACAAACTGACAACCAACCTGATAATTGCCATTAGAGTGTCTGTTGCCCTGGGTCCCTGGGTTGGGGGCACGGGGGCTAGTCAAGATGAAAGATATTAACAAAGCAATCTACTCTTTATTATCTGAGACAAAGTTTGCAAATTGACAGTCCCAGATTTGTTTAGCCTACAGTGCTTCTGTTTATAATTGGTTTGGTTTTTGCATTTTATAATCAGGAGCTTTTATGTGACATTACAGATGCTATCAGAGTATGCAGTACTGTCATTGGAACCTAAATCTTCGAAGTAGCTCATTCCTGCTTTCTCTGCCTCAAAGATGGGTTGAGCATGGCACTGAAGAAGCTTACATTTTGGAGGCTCATCTCTTGTATCAGTCTCTCTCAGAAGTCCTAAGACTGTTACCCTAGTTATGTGCTCTTGAAGCATTTGCTAACGTCAGATATTGGGACTTTCATTGTTTAGTACTGTCACATCTTTCCACCCCGAATTTCTTTTCAATCACATTCCTTCCTGTTAGCGTTGTTAGAGAGGCTGTGGACATTCCAAGTAAACATTCGCTTGTTAATGCGTGCAGTCTTCACAAACAGTCATTTTTGTACCCACTAATTTTTGCGGAGAGCTCTTCATTATAAGAGTTTCAATCCCTCTCTCACAGAATGCTTCCTTCCTGCATCCAAAGATTGTAGGGTACTGTGATCAGGGTGTCCCCACTTTCAAGAATCCATGTTACATTTCCAGAAATTTTGTGAGCAGGTTGTTAATGCTAGTAAAAAAAAAGAAGGAACTTATTTACACTTCATATTAGTAAAGTATTTTTTCAAGGCGCTAACAAGTACTCAGAACTTATCACTTCATGATTATTTTTACAACTTGGACTATTGTCTATATTCATGAGGTCGGTGCATCTACTGTCTTTATCCCGTGGAAACTCTGAGAACAGTTGTCACCAATTCAGCCTTCTGTAGTGTCATGTTGGTTAATTGAAAGATTGGTGGAGATATTTATAACATAGAAATGGGAAAATCTACAAACCAGGGATTTCTCCCCAGTAGTAGCTATTGTTAAAATGTTTATTAGCCCACCATAACCCAATGGTGTTGCCACATCTTCGTTTTGAAACTAAAGTATTGCTATCACTATCTCCCCTGAGACCAGAAGTTGAGTTTCAGGGGCAAGGAACACAATCTTCAAATATTAAGGAGTCACTAATTATGAAGGTTAGTATATTTTAGATAATGTTTTTATTGCTTTCTTTTCCCATCCTTAAGTGGAGACTCCAAGGGTCATTTCCCATCTCCTCTAGTTCATAAATGTTCTGTTTCTGAATATATATAGAGAGATATTTCCTGAATCCAGTGATACCAGAGGCCAAGGCTTACCTTACTCAGCTTAAATGAAAGGGGATATTGTATGGGAAAAAACTCTAAGAACAAGGGTTAACCTCTAGGATTTCCAAATTAGACCAAAGAGGTTTATGATGCAGGAAGGAAACTAATGTTATGAATAAAGTTGACCACCAATGGCAGATAGCAGCTAACTTTTTATTGAGCCTTGAGTACAGTAGGCGTTTGACTAAGCACATTACACATATTTGATCTCATTTGATCCTCAGAATAAATAGTCTTCTGAGATTGATATTGCAGTGCTCATTTTATGAAAGAGGAACCTGAGAGACTTAGAGAGGTTTAAGAAACTGACTACAATCACTCCCTGGTAAAATGGTAAAGCTGGGATTTGAGCCTCAGTCTGATGAATTATATGGTACCTTCCCTAACTCTTAACTATGGTGTTCTAATGCCTCTAAGTGTAGTGGTGATGGCACAAGAACCCAGCTCAAATAAACTCTCTGCAGCTCATCAGAAATAAACTATGATGTGATTATCACATGTTCAGAGCCTTATAGAAAATTTCAGACCAAGTTAGAAGTTAGGCAGAAATACAACCAGATTCTCAGTTTACCATATAATTCTGTGGTAATGGGCAAGTGGATCAGACTCTCTTTGTCTTATTTTTTATCTTAAAAAAGAATTAATTTTTACATTGTTGTAACAATGAAATTATATCATAAAACACATTGCATCATGTCTGTTATGCTGTGAAGTTAGAAAAGCATAGCAGCAGATATGCAGGAGTGACTAGGATTAAATTATAGATTTAACTCCTAACTTGGTATGAAATTTTCTATAAGGTCCTTATCATGTGATGATCACATTATCGTTTATATCTGATGATTCTTCAAACATTTATTTGAGACAGACTCTTGTGTGATTACCTTAGTGAGAGGCAGTATAGTACTATTTGTAAGAGCAGTAAAACTTTTCTTTGTCTTTGGGGATAGGGAATGATACATAAGATATATAGATATATTTTAATACATATATGCAATCATTAGGAACATTTACTTTGATCATGAAGATGAGTTGGACAGTGTTAGCTTTTTGTCAGGCACTGTCCCAATAATTTACCGTACACTATTCATTTAGCATTCTCATGCAGATGCTAGTTTTAGCTCTGAGAAAACTGAAGACCAGAGAGAATAAATAAAATGTCTGAGGTCATAACCCTTATTTCAGAGTAGAGCTGATATTTAATACCTTGCTCAGTGACTCTTAATATTTATTTATTGTATTATTCTAAAAGAGCACTAAGTTACAGTGAGATGGTTTTTCATTCAATAGTCATGCTTGGGGACCTACAGATGACTAGACCAAGGTCAATGCCCTCAGGCGGGTAGGCTAGTAGGTACATTAGACTTGCAAATGACCAATTATAATATGTGATATATATTACAATAGATGAGAAAATACATAGTACTGTTTGGAGATGTCAGATGTGACCTTCACAGGAAACCAAAGTTAAAATGATTTTAAGAATGAGAAATCTCTTCTCTGATAGAAAAGTGAAAGATAATTAAAGGAGGAACATATAAGAAGAGCAAAAGTATAGCTATTCCTTCAGTACTTTCACAAATGTTTTTAGAGCTCTTTCTGTATACCAAGCACATTTGAATACTAGGGATATAGTAGAAAACAAGAGAGAAGACTTCCCTGAGCTCATCTAGCAGGAAATAGGATATTCCAGGACTAGTATGTATATAGTGCAAGGTGATTGTGCCTTGGGCAAGTAGTGGTGGGAAGTGATGTCCAAGAGCTAGGTGAGAACCAGTTTATGAAGAAGAGGTATGAAGAAACACTCCTCCACCCTGAGATGATTTGAACCTTTCTTTAAACACCTCTGCTTTCCTGAAGCTCATGGTTCATATCAATCACAAATATGAACATCCATTCACAGAGTGACTATTACATTTGTTGGCTTGTAGGGTACCTTCCCTTACTCCCCATTACTATTGAAACTCTGTGGTGATAGTATATATTACAAACTGCAGGTTACTACAATTAGCTTATTATTTACGCATCTCCTTAAGATATGACGAGGAAAAGCAAACAAATAAGCAAGCATTTTGTTTCACTCCATAGGGAAAAAGTTTTTGGATGAGTGAAATCTACACATCACCAACTTGCCTTCCAGCTATAGATATGAGATAGGAATTTGACTAGTCTGCACCTAAGGAGCAGACTGTATGACAAAAACCTCTACATATTGTATAGTTTATAAAAACCTGGATAAATGAGAAGCATAAAGCAGGCAGGGTTTAGATAAAAGACACTGCCACACATATTGAAAGCCAATATCCTGAAATTCCTTTTATTGTGGGAGTTAGGAAAGTATTGATGAAAAAATGGATTTCTTTTGGTTTGTTTGTTTTTTTAATCCTTTAATTTAGCATATTTCAAACTCTGTTCTTGGAATTCTAGAAGCTTGTAGACATTCTTTACTGTTTCAATGAAAATAACAAGAAAAAATGAAAATATATGTGTAGAATCTTTCAGAGAATGTTATGGCATCAAATATCAGAGTAAAATGCAGATAACTGGTGAAAAATTCATTGACATCTGTGACATTGCTATTATCATTGGAACAAATGTGTTGGGTAAGCAGCCTGATGCAACAGTGGCAGGAGAACCTACTTCTGATAATAAAGCACAGAAAAGCATACTAACAAAATGTACTTGATTCAATTTGAATGTGGGGATGATGTGAAATCTGTGCAGTGTAAGGGTGAGCACTATATATATCATTCCAATTTGCTTGACTTTATAAACTATTATCTCCATACACAATATTAGTACTTTATAGCACTTTTATATGCACTCAACATAAAAATTTGAAGTGTGTTTTACACACTATCAAGGGCTTATTTGATGCTACCCGCCTAGCTAAAGCAGAACAAAAGACAATATTATTGGTAGGAAACCCGACTTAGAAAAAAAGAACTTAACAAAAAAAAGAAGCTAACAGAGAGTATTCAAATAGTAGATGCATGCTATGAAGATAAAGTACTGCGCTGCCACTATCTTGTCAAAATAATGTTCGTTCATGCTATAAATACAATCATTTTATTCCAGATCTTTATTTCTGTGCTTTACAAAATTGAATTGGAGGGAGGGGGAAAATGAGGAGTAGATACCAAGTGCTCAAGTAGAAAGCAAATTTTTTTGAGAATGATGAGGACAACACATGTACAAATGTGCTTGACACAATGGATGTATGTATGGATTGTGATAAGAGTTGCGCAAGCCCCCCCAAACTGAGTTTTAAACAGTTATTGTGAATTATATAGGGATTTGTATTTCAGATCATCACAATTTGTTTCCTGCACCTTAAACTACTTATTAAATCTCCCAAGAGGTTTGACTTTGACCCCCTCTATAGTGGAATTCTCTCTTCTCCTTCACACAAGTTAGCACCTGTCTACCTCCAACCTTATTGATCCACTTCTTCTCCTTTCTCTCTCATCCCTAATGATCATCAAAGTCCGATTCTTTTGTTTTGAAAATCTTTATCTTGATTTTTTTCTTTATAGCAATAGTTCCATACAATATTAGTCCTTTTGTGATTGTATAATTCCATTCAGCTTGGTCTCCACAACCAGCCATGCTGAGAGGTACTTAACAGTTTCATCAATCATTAGAGGCACCAACTAGTTTATTGTTTGTGCGTACCAAAGTTTATTTTTTCTACTCTTCCGGTGATGTTTATTTATGTTGTTTCAGTCTTCTTGCTATTGTGGACAATACTGTTATGAAAATAGATGTGACTATATCTAAGCATATTTACTCTAACAATACATGATCCCAGAGAATTAATGTAGGGTCTTTCTCACACAGATTTGCTGGTCTGTTTTAAACTTACAGTTATTAGTCAAGTGCTTAAACATTGAGCCACCAAACTCCCCGGAATACGTGAATTCCCCAGTCTTATTAAATGTAGGAAAGAAAGAAGCTAGGGTAGAAATGATAGAGAAACCCCCACTAGCACAAACACAATTTCTCTGCTATTATTTTGTCATTTGCAATTTCAGGCTGTTTCCTAAACGTGTAGTCACAAATCCTGTAAAATACACTATTCATAGACTCATGCTGTTGCTGCTGGTTGCCATCGACATTGACATCAATTTCAATTCATGATAATCCTATGTGTACAGTGCAAACTGCTCAAGAGAGTTTTCAAGGCTTTGAGAAAAGGAGCCCTACTGACGTGACATAGTGGGTTGAGTTTGGGACATCTAACTTCAAAGGCCTTGCTTCCAAATCACTAGCTGATCCATTGGAGCAAGACAAGGAGATCTTTTCTTGTAAGGATTTGCAGCCTCAGAAACCCTGTGAAGGAGTTCCATTCTCTCCTAAGGAGTCACTGGAGGAAGAAGCTTATCTTCTGGGCAAATTTAAACTAGTAACCATTCAGCTACTAGTTGAACCCTTAGCCATTTGCAGCATCCAGGAACTCCTTATTATATTATTATTATATTGTGACGTCAATATATAGGATTAAATAATATTTTAAAATAAATCTATTGTTTGTTGCTATTGTAAGATACCATCACATCACGTTTTTGACTCATAGTGATTCTTCAGTCCTCTATTAATTAGCATTTAGTTTTTTTTAATGATTTAATGTCATGAAAATCAATTGCCACCCATAATTTTACAGTTGTTTTTATGATTCTATAAGATAAAGTCCTAAGAGAAATTGCCAGCTGAGAGAATATTTACAGGTTTTCTCATTTTAATGATAAAGATTTAAATATAATTGAGTGGATGCATAATCTCTTTATGAGAAGGAAAGTATGAGTGACAAAAACCTTAATATCAATGGTTTGAGGGGCAGTATTAATACTTGATAAACTTTGTTATTAGGTAAATGTGCATTGAATGGCAGAATTAAGGTAGTTAAGAAAGTAGATAAGTAAGTAGGGAGGGAGAGAGAGAGGAAGGAAGAAAGGTTTAATCACAGTGGAATTAATTTGTAATACTGTATTACAATAATTTAATTTGGCTGGATAAAGCAATAGATAGACACTGAACTCAGCCCAAATAAAATCTGAACCTCAAATTTAAAAAAAAATTATCAAAAGAGACATTAACGATAAGAACACTCCAAATTTAAGGCAAAAACAAAGAGAGATTATTCTTCTGGTGCATTATGGTGACCTGTTTCCCTTGAGAATCTATTTAAAAAATCATGAAAAATAAAACGGCTTGTCAGGAAAGGAGGTTCACAATAACAGATGAGAAATTTCGGCAAAGATCTAAGAAACAGAAAGCAGATGGAAGTAGGTTGGAAGGTGAAATAAGCACAGAATATTATAGTTTATATTGTGCTACAATGAGCGTGAGAGGATTAGCAGATAAGTCCTGGATCAGCATGTGCAGCTAGAATCAAGACCAGACATGAAGAGTAGGCATAAAAGATGGGACTGTTACTTGAACAACTATAGCTCTTCGCCCCACGTTTCCTCCCGAACACAGACATACATGCACACATACACACATAGGAAATGAAGGAGAGAGGAAAGCAAACAACTTACTGCCAGGAGTTGATTCCAACTTACAGTAGCCTTATCAGGCAAGGTAGAACTGCCCCTGTGGGGGTATGTCAGTGGGTAACCCTTTACAGGAGTCAAAACAAAATGAAAGGGCCCTTGAAGTTGCCCCACCAGCCTATCTGATAAACTTATGGAGTAGTGGGTAAAACATAGTCACTGTGGCAAGGACTTATCTTTGTTGAAGGAGAGTCACTTGAAAGGGTGTTAGAAACCAGTGTTGGAAGCCTTGTCTTCCAACTAGATCAAAAGATTTGGATTCCCAGTGTGCATGGCGGTACCTTGATCAAAGTCCTTCTCAGCTCTAGCACATGGCGATGTCAAAGCCTAATGTTGGTGGTGAGTTCATATGCTGTCTTAGGTTAGGTTCTCTAGAGGATCAAAACTAGTGAAGCTCATAAATATGCAGAGAGAGAGAGAGAGAACTTTATGTCAAGAAAACAGATCACACAATTGCAGAAACAGACAACTTCAAGGCCAGACAGATTACAAGTCTGTGGGCCAGTTGTTAAGATGGAGGCTTCTCTCAACTCTGGTTGCTATGGGGACTGTTGAACCAAGGCTGGTAGGACAACAACTCACTGGTAACTGCAGAAGCAAATGAATCCAACCAAGGTCAGCAGGTACGATGGCAATCAAGGTGGTTTCTTACCTAAAATCTTAACAGTCCCGTCCATTGCTAATTCACTCTTCTAGAATAAATAATAACAAAAGAAAAAGTACCTCATGGTCCTAAACTGTGCTGCCATCCTGCTTATAATTGAAATATATTTTGTTTAGTCTTTTCAATTGGGAAAGGATACAACATCCTGATTATTCTGTCCCCCTTGCAATTATCTTGCAACCATGTTTGCCACTCCCATGTCCTATAAATCTGAGGGGTGCTACTTTTTCTTGACTCACAGGGATTTGTGGTCCGTTAGAGCGTCCCCAAGTTCAGTTTGGCCTGTGAAATGGCCAGGAGGACAGCATCGACCAGAGGGTAGAGTTCAGGATACTGTTACTACTCAGACTCAGATAAAGGCCACCTTTCTGAAACAGTGGGCTTTTTGACCATTAATTCTAAGGTTTTGCAAATTGGTTCCATCTACTATTAATAATTCAACATTATATTTCATCAAGTGTGTTTTTTTTGTTTCTTATACGTAATCTACAATATAGCACAGCTATCTTTGGACTGGTCCATGAGTCCCTTATAACAACTTGACCTGCAGACTAGGAAAATATTTTTCCTATGCTCTGCTCTATTTAAATTTCCTCTCTCTGACAACACTGCATTCAGGAAAGAAATGAGTGTAGAATGTACTCTATCAGCCCGAAGGTTTGTAATGGACAGCTCTGTGGAGTCTGTGCAGTACCTTTTATGTCAGAACGTCTTCAAAAGTTAATTAAACATTACTCCTTCAATTACTCCCCGGCTCCTTTTAAAATGATGGGCTTGGGGTTGTTGTAAAACAAGACAATGTGTGTGAAATTGCCTTGTAAATAGAAGTAGTGAGATACAGATGGACTTCGATATCTCAGAATTCATATTTGTAACCCAGGTTTAGAAAATAACTACTTACAAACAAATCATCCTGTTAAGCTGTTAACAAAGCTAACAAACAAAGCACATATGAAAGAACCTACTTGAGCGTTAGGGTTAGTTAAAGAAAAAAAAAAGAAAGAACCAACTTGATAGAATTTTTGTGAGAAAGAGATGAAATTGTACATGATGTGCCCAGAAAAGTGCCTTTTGATAAAAGTTCATTCCTTTGCATAAGATGATGTAGTCAGCTGTCGTTGTGCTCTGGAGAGATAAGTACATGGGTAAAGACTTGCATTTTGCATTAAAACTGATACACCTGTTGGCGAGTAATAATTATTTGTGGATGAACTATACTTTTGTTCATGTTGACCCTGACCCCTCACTAACCAAATGGCACTTGGTGACTCCCCATAGCTTGTGAGGAAATTGCCAGAGATGATTGAGGGTTACAATGTAACCCGAAAGGAGGGACACCACACACGGATGGGCTCAAGGAGTGGAGGACTTAGTTGCGGGACAACAGGAGTGTGTAAGTAGACTTCCAAGTGGATTGCAAAGTGGGATAGAAGGCTATATCAGGATCTTTGTTTCCATACCCTTTTTAATAAGCTGGACTGGGAAAGAAGAAAACCTGTCTTGTAATTCGTTACCTACATGATTATATGTCTTGGTCCAGGCTGCAAACTGGTTATTGTTAATCTCATATCTCATACCACATAGTTTCTCAAAGACTTCGGAAAATGAGACTTGGAAAAACAATTCCTAGCTCTAAAATAGAAAAAGAAAAAAAATGCGACATCAAAAGTCACATTATATAGAACCTCTCCCTATAGTGCCCCCTTTATTAATGGTTGACTTTGGCATTCTTTGGAAAATTTTGCTACATATAAAAATGGTTCCAGTGTTGATTTTTTGTCTACTTTGAATTCTCCAGAACTTGATTGCTGAGATGTGGTTTCCAATTATAAATCAATTATGGAAAGACAAATAATTTCAAAGCCAAAATTACAAAAGCAATCTTTTCAAAACATTCATATTGGTGAGAACCTTCTGGAATGTGTAACGTGATGTGGGACGGAGCCTATAAACTACGATGGCTCAGAATTAAAGCATCGTAATTAAAGCCCATTGTAATTCATTGTAAAAGACTGAACTGCTTTTCTGTTTCTTTGTGTTGAAAAACTCTACAAGCTAGAAGCCAGAATAAGATAGGATGGACTTGTTTCTGTGAGTCAGTGTAGTAAGAAGAACTGGAGTGTGTTTCCTGAACTTCTGGGGCCATGTTCAGCAATATCTGCAGCACCTCAAAACAGTGGGCATTTGCTGAAATCTGAGAGGCTACAAATCATTAGATCTTTGAAATGAAGTAATCACCAGGGAGCCATGAGTGTACATGGCCACCCGAGTCTTTTATGATCAGAATAAGCCTAACTTTGGGCAGTGGATTTAGGCTGTTAAGCTCGGCATTTGCCTAATTTATCATCTTGTTTGTGATAGCATTAATGTAATGGGGGTCTGACATCTTGTCCAGGTTTTCAGGATATTTATGATGATCCATTTTTTATAAGTCGAAGAGTTCCACTAATTATATTGCAGAATCTGTCTATTCCTTTCTCTTTTGTCTTGGCAGCCAGGAAGAGGTTCGGCAGTTTGCTCAGCTGTTCCATTACTAAGCCCATGCTTCTGAGTCTCAATATTTAACCCAATTGTCAAAAATTAGCTTTGAGTATACATCACTACTGTCAGGATTTGCTTTGACAACTCCTGGTGGATGCCCTTATCCACCTTATTCCCAGTCCTGGAGCATGTACCTTATATAAACATATAAGCCTTAGTCAGAAAAGCAGAAATATACTCTAGCTATTTCTAGTAGGAAAAGGGTTAATATTGGGTATTAGAAGCTCACACAGCTAAGAAATGCTACGGGAACAAAGATCTGGGGAGTGGATTTCAGGAAATACACCATCTGTTGATGCCCATGTTTCCAGACATAGTTGCCAGAGAAAATGTTCCTTTAGTCTTGTGTCATACAAATCTTTTGCAGGTGCCACTCATTGGCAGAGTTTCGTTGAAACTCCACTAACCATGATGCCGGGGGAAGTGTAGTTCTCTGACCCTTATATCCTCACGATATAAGGGAGTTGTCAGAAAGAAGGGAAGGTCTCCTAGAATCGACAGATTATATTTGGATCATATATATACATGTGTTTTCTAATGATTTAAGGTGTATGTGATACACAACTAAATTCTTAGACTGGCATAAGAAATATGATCTGGAAAACAGTAACTTAATAAACAAATGATTCTATGATAAAAATGACCTTAAGAAAGGCTGCACAGGAGAGGGAGAAATTGGGAGAAAGGAGGAGAGCGCCAACAAACCTAAGGACGAGGGAAAAATAAGTGATCTAAAATTGAGGGCAAAGAAGGCACAGGATGATGGGGGGGCAGGCAGGGGGCTCAATAAAGGGCAATTTAGCTGAGAGAAATTACCAAAATCCGGGTAAAGGCTGAACATGATAGTGGGATGGAAGGAAAGTAAAAGGAAATAGAGGAAACAACTGGGAGGTAAAGGATGTTTATCAAGGTCTAAATAAAGCCATGCACATACATGTAAATACATTTACATACAATGTCAAGGGAATAATATCTATGTGCATATATTTATTTATAAAGTATTGTGATAGTGGTTGGACATTGGTTCTCCACTCAAGCACTCCCTCAATGCAAGAATAATTTGTTCTACTAGCACTGTGTATTGTTCACCTTCCCTGACGTGATCACTGAAAACAAAAGTGTGCATAAGCAAATGTGGTGAACCAAGCTGATGGTGCTGGACTATCAAAAGATATAGCATCTGGGATTGTAAAGACTTGAAGATAAACAAGAGGCCATCTAGCCGAGAAGCAATGAAGCCCATATGGAAGAAGCACACCAGCCTGTGTGATCAAGAGTGTTGATGGGCTTGGGTATCAACCATCAAAGACCCCAAACAAGCAAGCAAACAAACAAGCAAACAAACAAAAAGCATGTTAATGGGAATGAGGGCAGAGTGGAGGCCCAAAGTTCATCAGTCACCAGCTGGACACTCCCTGTCAGAACAGCCACAAAGAAGAGAAGAGCCAGTCAGTGTGCAGTATAGCAACGATAAAACACACAATCCTCTTCTAGTCCTTTAATGCTACTCTCACCCCACTCCCATGACTACAGATCTGACTAGATCAGAACATGTATACTGTACAGATAAGAGCTTGCAACACAGGGAATCCAGTGCAGATAAACCCCTCAAGACCAATAAGGGGAGCAGCAATACTAGGTGGGAGTAAAGGGGGACCAATCATAGTAATCAACATATGGCCCTCATCTGAGGGCAATGGACAGAAGACAAGTGGCTGAAATGAGACAGCAGCTGATATAAGACATGAAAAAAAGAGAATAATTTATAAACTATCAAGGGGACATGGGGAAGAGAAGGTGCTGGTAGGGAATGAAGAGCTGATGGCAGGGGCTCAAGCAGAAAGAAAATGTTTTGAAAAAGATGAGGGCAACATGTGGGCAGATGTGTTTGACACAGTGGATCTATGTATGGAATGTGATAAGAGCTGTAAGAGCCCCCAATAAAATAAAATTAAAAACAAGACAAAACAAAAGAACCCACATTGGATTGTAACATCTCTTTCATTATTGTCTCTAATGCTACTTGAATATTTAGAGGCTGTTCCATTAGTTTGCTGCTTTTCGGAGGGAAGAAGACACATCACATTATTTTTTGCATAAACCTTGATGCATATGCATGTTCATAAAAGTGAAAGGGTAAAAGATGCCCAAATTTACAAATGGATTTTATTGAATTAACAACGATGCAGGGGAAAATGTAACATTTAAAATTGTAAATTAGCAAATGACTTCATAATGGAAGAAATGTTCAAAACAATATTCTGTGATTTTTCCATCTTTTCCCAGGACGGTGGTTAAGTCCTTGCTTGCTAACAACAGAGTTAGTGGCACAAACCAACCCCATGTTTCAGCAGGAGAAAGCCCTGATAATATACTTCCACAGGATTATAATCAAGAATTCTCTTGCTCCATCACACGTGGTCTCCAAGAATGATCGAAAAATTTGGACATGTGACATGACAATTTTGTTAGCTTGGATTCATTAGAGAAGCAAAACCAATGATACTCCTATGTATACTTATATAGAAAGATTTATACCAAGAAATGGTATATAGGGTTGTCGAAGTAGATGAGTCCCTTCCAATTCAGATCTACAGGTCATATGTAAGTTGAAGGTTTCTCTGCCTCGTGTATCTGTGGAAGATGACATATCAGAAGTGCAGAGGCAGGAACACCACAGGCTGGTGGATACAGAGGTAAATGCAGGTGGGGTCAGCTGAAGAAACCCACAGTCAGCAGCCTGCTGACCACTTCCAGGCCTGGCAGATGCTACAGCAGGAGAAAGAGGAACCAGAAGCAAGATCCAGATCTAGCAAAAAGGCAAAGGGACACATGGGCTCCGCTCTGCTTAAGGCTTCTCTCTCATACCAAAGGCCACATCTTCAAAGAGGTGTCATCAGTGACCTACTTAGCATGTTGGGCTTCACCCTTATCTTCAGCCATCAGTGTCTAATTGACGTCATCTCCAGCCATCACCACAGCAGTTTGAAAACATGATAACAATACTTGCTGTCTCTAAACTGTACATGTGAAGAGCATTGCAATGAAAATGTTCTGTTACATATACTTACCAAATTTAAAAACAAACAAAAATTAAAAGAAACAAAGTCTGTATGTATGCTCTGTCTCCCTTTTGGTGGTTTTCAGAATAGATTGGCTCACAAAACTCTTTAAACTATCCACATTAAAGTAACATGTTTTATCTTGATTTGTTGGCTTTTTATCATTTTAAATTCAGTGTTTTTCAGAGATCACAAATATATATCACAGAACTCATCACATACCACAGGATAATATGTGCATATTAAATAACTCAATGGACTTTTATTAAGGACCAATTGAGAGAGCAAAGTAAGATATCAAAATATGGACTATCTGGAATGTCATAGTTTTAATAGTACATATTTATGCAAACTGTCTGCACATGCATAGAGTTTTCACTTTTATTTTGGAAGGTGACTAAATTTGGTATTCCTAAGAGAAGCATACTGCTTTTCTGTTAATTTGTCAAAATTTTTCTCTCATTTTTAGCTTCTGTTCTTTTTTTAATGTCTTCTATAAGTTCATGCTAAAGATGAGCATGTGATGCTAGGAGTTAAATGCTAGGCACTAAATACATCATGATCTGAAAGAAGAAAAACAGCATCAATGCTATTCATGAAATAGCCATATTTTAAAAATTAGTTAATTAATATATGTAAAGTGTGCTTAATACTATTGAATGATGAATTGTTATAAGATTTATAAGCAATAAAATTATTAATTTAATTTAAAAATTTAGATACAGTTGATTCTATCTCTTGTCAGACACATTAGCCACTGATATAATCAGTAAGTAATGATGTGCTAGTAGAAAGTTTAGTACAGATTTTAAAAGTTTGATTAATTTTTGTCTGCTCTATGCTGACTACCTGCCCCCAAATATATCCCACAAAATATTTTCTGAGAATGGAATAACAGGATTGGCCAAGGGATTATGGTTATGAACATTTGGAGCAGGGAATGTGTGAATGCTCTTGTACAGGGAAAATACACAAACTGTGTTTTCTGAGAAATTGCCATTATGTTCTCTATGTCTGTATAGATATGGTCAGAATGGAACTGTTACATTATAATGCCATTCTGAAAAGTGGACTTTAACTTGATGAGAATCTCATGCTTATGTGTGACCTCAGATGTTACCTGGTAAAACCAAAAGGCTGGTGCTTGAATTGCTTCTACAAAACTCCCTCAAAGACCTTTCTGGGCTAGCTCATGTTAACTGTGAATAATCCTAATTTTGAATTGGGAAGTTCCTTTTTGAAACGGTAAAGTTTAATAAGCATATAACATTATTAAACTAAGCTGAATTCTGCCTTCTTGTATCTTCTGTCTCCATTCCCCATACACTCCTTGAAGCTGTAAAGAGCAAAACTGTTTAAGTAGACTTAGGCTGTTACCTCTGCTTCTTCCTTTATCCTCACAACATAGTGTTTGCTGCTTTCAGTTTCAACTGTTCTCTCTAAATATTATAGATTTGCGTTTTCTTGCCATCGTGGCTATTTATAAGTATTGTTTGTGCTTTCATCCACTTCGACTCGCAAGGGGATCTGGGAACTAAGTCTTCATGCTGGGTTGCAATATACTGGCTAAAATTGCAATGATTTTTATTATGGAAGAAGTAGTGAATACAAATATGAAGAAAACTATCCCTGTGTTCTTTGTGAGCATTTCAACTATACTACTTTATTTGCACCTATGCATTAGCCTTGTAATCAGTTTTTTTAAAAAAAACAAATAGCCTTATTGGAACATAATGAAATCATCATATGATTCAATAGTTTATTCATATCTAGAAGAGCTGTACAGTCATTACCACAATCAGTTTTAGAACATGTTCTTCTTCCGTGTACTCCTCTTTATTATCTTCCCATTTCCCCCCCCCAGCTTCCCTATCATACCTCCAAGAAACCATTAATCTAGTTACTATCTCTATAATTCACTCGTCCTATACTTCATATACTGAAAAACACACACAAAAATCAAAGAGCCAAAAAAGCTAAAAAACAATGCTAAAATAAAATAGAGGGAAAACCCTTGATTCATAGAAAATATTAAAATGTAGAATAACCTGCAAATGGGTCAAAAGGGAGATCAAGTGGTAAGCTGTTTTAACCTAACTACATTGGCATATTCCACAATGCAATCTGCATGACAGCATAGCTATTCACATCCCTGACCTATCAAATATTAGGTTAGCTAAGTCAATTTTCTTATAAGTTTCCTTTTGTGTATTTATTCAGTTTCTTTTATTTTAAGACATTTTTATCTTTTAAGCTAAGGGACACAGTGATAGTTCTTTCTCTGTACAAATAAGAAATTCATTTCCCTGTATCTGGAAAATATATTTAGGTTTCTTATATTCAGGTATAACTGCATGATGCTATTTTGAATCTTTGTTATTTCCTTTTTTTCTATTAATCTTTTCTTTTTATGTATTTCATACTTTCTTTTTGATTATTTGAGTTCCTCATATTTTTCATTGTACATATTTTTCTTTACTAGACTAGAAATTACAAATGTTACTTTTTTTGTTTTTGGTGATTGTCCTGAATAGTTTAAAATGTTGTCTTCTTTGCCCACTTACATTTCTTTTTGTTTTCTAATGGTCAGGACTTCCAGAACAATGTTAAATAAAATTGGTGTTGAAGAGCACTCTCATCTAGTTCCTGCTTTCAATTTGTCCCCATTGAGTGTGATACTGACTTTTTTTTATTTATGACTTTTATTATGCTGAGGAATATACTTTCTTTTCCTCTTGTATTGAGCATTTTTATTAAAAATGGGTGTTGGGCATTTTCAAATGCCTTTTCTGCATCTATTGATATGAAGACCACTTGGTCAAACTGAATTATATTATTTTTAATGTATTGAATTCAAATGGCTAGAATTTTGTTGAATATTTCTGCACACCTATATTCATAAGTGATATTGATCTGTCATTTTCTCTCTGTGGGCTGTGTGCCTGGTTTTGGAATCAGATTTATACTGACTTCATAGAGTGAGTTGAGTTTGCTGCCCCTTTGTGTATTCTGGAATAGTCCATGTAGAATTGAAGATAGCACCTCCTTAAATACTTGGTAGGGTTTCCCTCAGAAGCCATCTGGTCCTTGGCTTCTCTTGGTGGGATGTTTCTTCAGGGTAGGGACAATGAAGTCGGATGTTGTTCTGGATTGGATATTGTCATAAAGCAGCACTGTATCTCTGGTTAGGAAACTATTGTTGTTGTTGTTGTTGTGTTAATCTAGAATGCATGAAGAGAGACAGTAGGCTAAAACTGATGCTAGCAGAAAAACAGCAATGATTCATATTAATCAAGATGGCTGAATATTTGATAATGGTTGGGGTCGAACATAGTTCATGTTTTGTCTGTGTTCAGCCATGGTTGGTCTTGTTGACTAGGTCCATTATGATCAGAGTAGTCTTGTCTGATATTAGTGTTCTGCCACATGGTTTATGTTTAATAGAAGAGTATGCTGGCATTATAACTGAGGGTGGGTTAATTTATTTCTAGGTAGCCTGATACAATCTATGTTTTATTATTTATTTCATTTGGGAATCATTATTGTTCAAGTTCTTATAAATGTGTTGCCCTGCCCCTAGTTTACTTCCTTTCTTATCATCTGTGTTCAATACTTTCACAATTATTTTCCTTGCACAAAATGCCATTAGTTCCTTTAAAAAAAACTGTGTTAGATCTGTATTTCTGTATAGGAGAAAATCATTCATTCTTATTCCACCTTGCAAAGTTTTTTTATTAGTCCATTCCAATACCTGTCTTTAGCCCCCACGTTTCCTCCCTTAATGTTATCCACTTGGGGTAAGCTTGGACTGTTTCTCAATTCTGCTTTCAGTTCCTCTACATTAGATATGTTGTTCCCTTTGCCTGGAAAGCTATTTCTTGACTTGGTGTTTGGAATAATCCTTATACTTATCCAAGTTTCCACTCAAGGATATCCTCAGTATTATTTTATCCAACCTCTACCTTCTACTTACATCACACATAATTAATTCCCCAAAGCTCTTGCCATCCGTTCCATGTGGTGTGACTGGTGTACTTTTGGCTTGCGCTCTACTTTTGGACTGGATGCAGAGAGGGCTACCAATGGACAGACTTCAACTATCAGTTCTCTGGGAATTTCCTTTGTCTGCAAGGAGATATTTGACTAAAACTCATGCCTCTCTTCTCAAGGGCAATCTACATCTAATGATTTGTTAACATAGGAGTTCTTAAGGCCAGGCCCGGCTTCCTAATTTACAACAACTGTGACTGTCTCAACTTCAGAACTTCTCATGGGGTCAGCTGAGTCCATTGTTTAAACTTTGGCAGATCCACCTTTTTTTGTGACACATTAATGTCCTGCATAATCAAGTTTCTCAGAGTCTGCATTATGAAGAATCCATCATAAAACACCACCGTGAAATGTATATAAGTGACTTCCACACTCCTGCCTTCTTGCTTTCCTCCGTTCATGGTGCCAGGATGTTCATGTTTATTTTCTCAGCATTTAGCTTAGACCTTGACATGTAGAAGATGATAATCAAGGTTTCTCAAATGAATGAATAGAAGAATATCCTAGCTGGGCAAGAAAATAAATGTTTTAACTTTTCCCCTTATCATTTCTACCAGCTTATGTGTCATCATTTAACTTAAAAACTTTTCTTATGAGTTTTGAAGCAGCATCTACAATGTATCGCGATGCTTTCCCTAAAACATAGTTAACTGGATAACTTTGAGTTTATTTGACTAATATTAAAATAAATGGGACTGAAATTTTCAAATCTACATGAACTAAGAAGTCAGGTTTTTTTTCCACCCTCGGAATAAAATCTGCAAATGATTAAGTGATTTCTTTCTGATGCTAGGCTGATTAGTTTTTCAAAGAAAAACTATTTGCTTGTATAAGCCTGTGATTGAGATAACTTGAATGACTGAGGATGACTTACTGTTTCTGTAAATTACAAATTTTCATAGAACTTCTTGAAGGTTTAAAGTGTGAGTTATACTTGAAAATCTTCTGCCATTCAGTATATATAAGAATTTATGCGTTTATCTATCTTGGTAGCTAAATACTTGAAAGAGAATGTAAGAGAAAACAATTCAAATTAGAAACATATGTTTGATCATTTCTGTTGTTTAATCTCCAGTTTTATCTTTTCTGAAAAAAAATGTATGGTTCAAGTCAGACTTTCCTTTCCCTGTGGCCCTCAACCTCAGCACAATTGGCATTTCAATGTTTTTTGGTGGAAGCCTTCCTTGTACATTATCATCTGCTGTACAGAAGCTCTGCCTTCTGCCCACCAGATACCATTTGTTTTTATTAGGTGCCATTTAGTCAGTTATGACTCATAGCAACACTTTTAGGCATAACAGAAGGAGACACTGCCCAATGCTGTACTATTTTCACAAGTATAGTTATGTTTAAACCCATTGTTGTACCCACTGGGTCACTCACCATGTTGAGCGTCTTCTTTGACACAAAGCTTTCTATTAAGTATGGTGTCCTTTTCCAAGGAACCCATTCCTCCTGATAAAGTGTCCAAAGTATATGAGACAGTGTTTCACAATCCTCTTTTCTAAGGAACATGATGATTATCTTTCTTCCAAGACAGATATGTGTTCTTCTGATAGTCCGCAGGATTTTGTTGTTGTTGTTGTTTTTTGGGGCATCACTGCTCTCTGGTGGTCATGGGTGCTACCCAGCACTGCTACTGACAGCCACTGCTGGATTTGAACCACCAAGCCCGCGGGCTGCTGTCCCGCACACAACCATTACACCACCGGGGCTCAGCCCCAGTCCACAGGACTTTGACTATGTTTTTCCTACACCATAATTCCAATGTGTCAATTGTTCTGTCACTGTGTTCAATGTCCTGCTTTCACGTGTATAGGAAGTAATTGAAAATATTATGACTTGGGTCAAGCACACATGAGTCCTCAAATTGACATCTTTGCTCATTAACATGTGAAGAAGAAGTCTTATGAAGAAATGTAATATATTGTTTGCTTCATTGACGGCTGCTTCCACAAGTGTTGCCAGCTTACCCCACAAGTTACAGCAAACAGGACTATCTCCAGATCTTGCCAAATGCCCCCTGGAGGACAAAATATCCCCTGATGGAGAAGTCCTTTAGAGCAAGTGAACCGGAGCCATTCTCTCTGAAATCATTAGCAAAATGACATATTGACGAATTTCACACGCAAATTTTAGCTTCATTCCTCTGATTCACCACAGAAGATATTACTAAAGGTTCAAGCTATGCTAATAACTTAGAGGATTGTGGTTTTAAAGATTATACTGAGTTGGCCTCTAAACATGAATTAATTAAAGAGTAATGCTATGATGGAAAATGTGAATACTTTGCTGGTTAACATGTGCCCTAAGTCATATATAACTTTATACAGGTCAGCAAAGTCTAGCTAGAGAAATATTAGCTCTTTGTGCTTGTCAGTAAGCTAAACACTGCCTTCCTAACCCAGACAGCATCGGCCATCCAAAAGTTATGTTTGAAAAAAATCTGTTGTACCTAATAACCAGAATATAATGGTTATTGTACTGACAATACAAATGTATTATCTTGCAATTCTAAAGATCAGAATATCAAGATCAGTCTCCTTGGGCTAAAGCCAAGCTACCATCAGGGCTGATTTCTTCTGGAGTCCTAAAATAGAATATGTTTCTTTGATTTTTCAACTTCTAAAAAGTGATTGTATTCCTTGACTCAAGGACCCTTCTTCATAATGAGGGCACTCCAAGTTCCATTTCCATTGTTCATGCTTTTCTCACTCTAACTCGACTGCCTTCCACTTATTAGGAACTTTCACTTACGTCTGCAAGACCTTTCTACCATGACAGGTAATGTGTTCTCATATGCAAGATATTATTAAGACATGAAAATCTTTGGAAGGCCATTAATCAATGACCCCAAATTTATCACTATTCTTAGTACTGTTTACAAGTGCAGGGGAGATGACGCCAACTTCTGATCAATTACCTTTGGGGAGTATGAGCTATGAATAGCCAAATACATGGATGTATAATAATGAATGTATCAAAGATGGAGCACAAAAGTGAGGGTACCCAGTCAGAAAGAGTGGCTACTATAATGAATATATCTTTTCAAATTATGTTTTGAGCCTCAACTTAACCCCAAGATCTCCTCTCTTAAAACAAGCCAAATAAGTAATCAATGGAGACTCTAGATCAGAAAAATAATGACTTCACAAGTGACAAAAACATGAAATCTGTCACTGGACTCATTAATTATAGTTTACAACTGAAGGAGAGGTACTATTAGTAATATTTTATGATTTTGTTTGTCATTCCTTCAAGAAGCTACAGTAAAATCTGTGAAAGCTCTTACCTGTGTAAGGCAATAACCTATCAGAGAAGGCTTTTCCACTAAAAAGAATGGTGGTAAAACAGTACGTTTGTACCCTGTAAAGGTGCAAAAAGTGAGACCTGAAAAAAGAAGGCATTCCCATAAAGCACTGATCCCCACAGGTTTTCCTATATGTGTAGGAATGCTTATAATACTAGGGGTGCTTCAAAAATTGGCGGTAACATGAAACGAAAAGATAATAGAATTTTCCCACAGACTATTTTTACTTTTAATTGTTTAGGTGCTTTTATTTTGTTAACAATTTTACTGGCATATAATCCATATAGAATGCAATTCAATCATTCAGTCATAAAAAAAGAACTGTATAATCATATTCACAATCAATTTTAGAACATGTTCTCCTTTATTGTACTCATTGTTATTAGCTTTACTATTTCCAACCAACATCCACAAATATTTCATTTGAATTCACTCATACACCCCAAGAAACTATAAATGCAGTCACTTTCCCTATAGTTTTATTTATTCTGGATTTCTTATACCAAAAAATCTAACCCAACCCCTAATGCATTCTGCATGATAGCAAGCTTTGTCACCTCCCTGGTCTTTGGTCAGAGGGGATTCACCACAGGCTTAATCCCTGTGTAGACCCTGCACGTGTATTAGGGGCTCTCACTATCATCCATCGATTTTTTAAACTGGGTGATCACAATTTAAAATCAGATGCCACTCCCTCCTTTGGATTTGGATTTCATTTCTAATCTTTAAATCACACAGGCTGGTGTTCCTCCTTGTGAACTGAGTTGAAGCCTCACTTAGATGGCTACTTTTGAAGCCCCTCTCGTATGTTGCACAGATGCTGTTTTAACAGATCCAACTCAGTTTCAGATGACTGGGCCATTTTCTTAGTAGGAATTCTACTTTATGGCTACACTTTTCAAAGGATCAATTATGTGTGTGTATTTTGCTAGCTTTATGGATTCGTCACCTGTCAAATTAACTCAAAACGTACTCTTTTCTGTTTCAGATAGTGTATAAGGTTTGAAAACTAGGCCTTAACTCTTCACTCCTTATTTCGTGTTACCACTCAATCTCTAAGGACTATTTTTCATTTACAATATTTCAAGTATTTATTCAATTCTTCCCAGTCTCCTTTCACTTTTACCAAAAGTATTACAAACATCCACAAATATTTCATTTGAACTCACTAATTTCTTTCCTGTACTCTTTCATATTGTTTTGATTGGATTTACATACATTATCCAATTTCATCTAGCACTATTGTTCCATGATGATGAGAAAAACCTAAATTTTAAAGGTTTTAGGCCAAGAGTCTCTTAAATGTAATACTGTTGGCCTTTTACATAAGCCATATTTCACTTAATCAACTACAAGTCCTTGACTCAATTACTGTGTTCTACCCACTGTCTGGGACTGAGGTTATTGAAAAAGTGATATTGTCAAATCAGACTCTATAGCCTCAGATTTTACTAAAGAATAAAAAGATGAAGACAATTGCTCTACATAGAAGAAGCAGGGTAAAATCAGAGACAGTTGGTGAAACTTCCAATTTCTTCCTTTGCTTTTGATTCGTCTTTTTTTTAAGTTATTTTTTTAGTTCGTCTTTTCTATGTGAATATTTCCCTGGTTTGGATTTAACATAGAACATTTCTAAGTGATATATATTATGACACAAATGAAGTTCTTTGTATCATAAGACTACTCCATTATATATTTTGAAACCCAAATTGCTGAAACTAATATTTTTCTGTGTGGCATGTGCCATAAATCCAAAATTCTAGATTTGCTTGCATCAAAAGTTGGATAAATCAGGAAGATCTTTAACATTGCATTATTTTCCATTGGTAAATACCAGCATGGGATATAATTAGTTATTTGGTAGTCAAATTTTGTGCCAACTTGACTGAGTCAAGATTATCAATGGGTTGCCAGCAACTAGTAAATGCCCCATTACTTAACTTAATGCAATATAGTCATAGCCAATCAATTGTAATCCTCTACAATGGGATAAAAGTATGGTGGGAAGTAGCACCCTTACTTGGTTCTCACCTCTGAGACAATTCAGGAGAAATTTGTTTGCTTTCTTTTTGGGCTCACACCAGTCAGCTTTCAGATTTCCTGCTGATCTTATGAGTTGTCAGTTGTCATCTTAATTGTCTACCTTGTCACAATTCTGACCTGCTAACATCGGATTCATTGTCCTCTGCAATCAGTAACTCATGGTCGTCTGTTAAAAGATCAACCCAAATAACTACCTACATTAGCAGTCTTCCATCTAACAACTGATTCACGGACCTTGGAACCTCACAAGGCTTTGACTTGCCTGCCTTTACACCTATGTTAATCAACTCCTTAAAACACACACACGTCATTAATTTTGCTTCTTGAGAGGACCCAGCATAAGATAATTTGTTTGTAAAGGAAAGGAAAAGGAAATAGAGGAAAGAACTTCGAGGCAAAAGGTATTTATGGAGGTATAAATACAGGCATGTACATATGTTAATCTATTTATACATGAGTATGGGGAAATAGATCTGTGTGAATATATTTATAGGTTTATTATTAAGGTAGCAGATGGACATTGGGTCTTTACTCAAGTACTACTTCAAAGCAAGAACACAGGCAGTCCATTATGATCACCTTCCCGACACAATGCTGAAGAAAAAGCGGGTGCATAAACATATGTGGTGAAGATATCTGATGGTAACCAGCTGTCAAAAGATATAGCATCTGGGGTCTTAAAGGCTTGATGATAAGCAAGCAGCAATCTAGCTGAGAAGCAACAGAGCCCACATGGAAGAAGAAACACAGCAACTTGTGTGATCACAAGGTATCTATGGATGGGCTCAGATATCAGGCATCAAAGAACAAAAATCGTATCATTGAGAATGAAGGGCTGTGCGGAGTGGAGACCCAAATCCCATTCTGTAGGCAGCTGAACTTCCCCATCACAGGGAAGGCATGAGCCAGTCAGGGTGCAGAATAGCACCAATGAAACATGCAACTGTCCTGTAGCTCTTTAATGCTTCCTCCCCACCTCTGTCATCATCCCAGTTCTAGCTTACAAATTCAGCTAGACCAGAGGATGTACACTGGTACAGATCAAAGCTGAAAACACAGGGAGTCCAGGACAGATAATTCCCTCAGGATCAATAATAAAAGTAGCAATATCAGGAGGAGAAAGGGAAGGTGGGGGAGAAAGGGCAATCTGATTCAATGATCTACCTAGAACCCCCTCCCTGGTGGACAGACAACCGAAAAGTGGGTAAAGGGAGATGTTGGACACTCTAAGACATTTCAAAATATTAATAATTTGTAAATTATCAAGGGTTCGTGAGGGAGAGGAGCAGGTAAGAAGAGGACAAAATGAGGAGCTGGTACCAATGGTTCAAGTAGAAAGAAAATGTTTGGAGAATGATGATGGCAAAAATTGTACAAATGTACTTGACACCATGGATGCATGGTTTATGATAAGAGTTGTGCCCCCAATAAAATTATTCTTTTAAAAGGTAACTTGCTTTTTACAAAGACATCTGATATGGTGCTTTTTCTTATTTATCTCTCCAAGACATCCCTAAATCAGTTTCTTGCTACCTTTACTCAGTCTCCACCTCTAAAACCTTCTCTGTCTATGAAGTCTTGATGCCGATTCTACAATCTTTAATACTTCAACTTCAATTTCATTATTCTCTGATGACTCCAATTTATTCCAAATCCTGAACAGACAGGGTTCCAACAGCTTTTAGGGCCATGTAACACATATTGGACCCCCACCCCACCCAGACACAGTCTCTCAGTGAAGGCCCAGAACACGTTATTGTGCTCCTATGGAGCTTGAGCATGGATCAAGACTCAGTTGTGCTAACAGAATGAGAGCATACTGAACAGAATGAGCGAATACAGCTTGGTTTATATTTAGACATGGTTGTAATCTCTCGCCATATGGATTCAATCTAGATGCTGAGCAAATAGGCAGAGAATCTAGATTATACGACGAATAATGCATTATCAGGATTTGATGACGGCTTATTAACAACCTGAGCTAAGCAGATGACACAACCTTGCTTGCTGAAAGTGAGGAAGAACTGAAGCAGTTGCTGAGGAAGACTGAGGGTTGAAGCCTTTCATATGGATTACAAATCAACATAAAGAAAACCAAAGTCTTCATGTCTGGACCAATATGCAATGGCATGAGAAATGGAGAAAAGGTTGCAGTTATCAAGGATTTTGTCTCATTTATATACACAAGCAATGCCTATGGAAGCAGGAGGCAAGAGATTGAAAGACATGTTGCACTGGATACACCTGCTGCACAAAATCTCTTCAGGCGATTGAAAAGCAAGGCTGCTTCCTTGAGGACTCAGGTGGGCCTGGCCCAAGCCGTGGCGTTTTCCATTGCCTCAGAGGCATTTGACAGTTGGGCAGTGAATAAAAAAGACTGAAGAACAATTGCTGTGTTTGTATTGTGGTGCTGAGGACGCATAATGAAAGTGTCATGGACTACCAAAAGGACAAACAGATCTGTCTTGGAAGAAATAGATCTAGTGTCCTCCTCAGTGGCTAGGAGGGCATGGACTCAGCTTACAAACTTTTCCTATGCTGTCAGGAGGGACCAGTCCCTAGAGAAGACATTATGTTAGGTAGTGTAGACAGATAGAGAAGGAGAGGAAAGCCATCATGGGGATGGATTTATGCCTTCGCTGCAACAATGGGCCCAGGCATAGGAACAGTTGTGAGGGTGTAGCAGGTCTGGGTAGCATTTCATCATATTGTGTGTTGCTATGAGTGAGCACTGACTGGATGTCACCTAGCAACCATGAGCAAGGTTCCCTATTCACTTTTGTAAGGTGTGTCCATTAGTTTGGAGAGATCCTAGGAGAATGTGATGTGGCAGGAACTGAATTGTCTTTCCCGCTCCCTGATGGAAACTGACCCAGTTGAGGAATGGCCTCCCCTGTCAAAGTGATTTTTAAGATGTACAAATAAGGTGTTGGTATAGAGTTCATCAGCTTGAGCCAGGCACCCTACCTCATTGCCTGGAAAGTCAGAGCAGAAGATTGAATGACCTGGTACTCTCCCTTTTGGTGGCTTATGGTTTCAGAGATGAGTCACGAGATCCTTTTGGCATAAACATGATCTGAATCATGGATCTCTAAATTGAAACTTAAAAGCAGTGTGCTTGGCAAAATAAATCAGTCACAAAGAAACAGATATTATAAGATTCACATATGTGAAACAGGCCCCAGATTTACTACTGGTATCCAGGTTTTGATGGAGGCCCAAAGAGGGATTCATAAATTAAGGGGCACTGAATTTCTGTTAACAGAGGTGGAATAATTTGGGACAGGCTAGGCTAGTTATGATGTTGGTTAACATATAATCTTAACCAGTCTCATAATTATACATGCATGTTGAGTTGACAAATGTGTTTCGATATAAATATTTCTATTTTTCCAACAGTTAGTAGTTTCCATTGGCCAGAAATGTGGGTGTTCCTCACTGACTTGTATAAATATTTTTACCACGTTAATTTTTTTCTGCATCACTGCCCTCGTGAGAGTAGGAAGCCTAACCTTGCTCCTGGAGAGCTGCTGCTGCATTTGAACTGTCAACCCTGTGGGCCGCAGTCCCACACACAACCACTGGGCCACCAGGGCTCGGCACCACATGATTTTTTAAAGGAATAGTGTGTCTGGAGAAAGTTATGACCGTCTGAATCTGGATCTCAAGATGAAATGCCCAGTTTTGTGGCAACTTCCTAATTCTTGGGTTACGTCTATGGCAGCGTGCTCTTAGTCACCAGAACTTCATTGATTGTCTGAGATTCCTGCTCCTTCTGGACTTTCAAAGATTTCATGACACATATGCCCTTGACTGAAATCTTTTTTCACTTCCTTTATCTTGCTTACCTTTTCTCTCCCTCACTGTATGTGTGTGCACTTTAGATACCTAGAGTGATTTGTGTGGCCGGGCAAGGAATCCTGACTTATGCAAACAAAACCTAGAAACACTTCATGCCAACTGCTTTTCACCCAGTTGGCCCTGAAGTTTCTGGCACCAGTGAATTATTTACATTGAATAACTGCAACTGCCTAGTTATAAATTGTTGATATTGCCAAAGATGGTATTAAATAGAGCCTTTCTCTAAATCATGTGCTAAAAAGTGTTTTTGCCTTCTAGTTTTCAGTGCAAAAGCCCATACCCAAATGCCCTCTGATTTGGTGTCTTCATCTCCTCTCTTGTCATTATTTTTTGGGGGGAGAATCAAATAGGAGAGTGGGGAAGTAGGCTTAAGGGGCAGAGAACTGAGGGGCAAAAAATTTGCTTGAGGGCCATAACTTAGCGCCTAACCACTGGGCCAGTCAGTTCCTCCCTGTGTGACTGTTTTTGTATAAGATAAATGAGGACATTGATCAATATGATGGTCAGTGATTGAGCCAGTCTGTGAATCCTGGCCATCTAGTGTTCCTTACATGAAATAGAACTCACTGATTCGTTTTCACTTTGTTCCATGTGTCCACAGATACAGGGCCTTGTCTCCACACACTATTCTCAGTCTGCATTGGATTCCTACTCTCTATGGTTTTGATAGAATGTGGTTTACTGCTCCTATCAATAAAACCTTTACAAACCATACTTGAATCAGTTTTTTCTATGACTTTAAAGTTTATTATGTTCCCTAAAATCAGCATTATTCAGAACATCTACTATGTTCTTGAAGAGGAAAATAATCAAGTCATTAAGTGTACTTTTTATAAAAGCCTATTTTTTGCCAAAAATATCTATGTATAGTTAATTGTGTCTGTTTTAGCTTGACTCAGAATAAGAATCATCAGTATGAAATTAGGTATTGGTGAAACTTCCTCTAGATTTAGAATAGCCAATTGAAAATTGGTCCTCAAAGAGAGTACAGAAAGTATGCATGTAGAATATAAGGGTCTGAAATCAGGATGCTTGGGTTTGAACTTCAGTACCACAACTGATTATATACTTTTGGAATATTACTTAATCTTTCTTGGATACAATTTCAGTAATTGCAAAAATGGAACAAAAATGGCAGCAGGTATTTTGGCCATCTATTGACTGAATATTTGTAAGGAATTGAAAATGCTTGACCTTGACTAACTGTGAAGAAGGTTTGGATTAAAACACTTTTATTGCTGTTTATCAGAAAAAAAATCTATCTTTTTGTTTCATGGTCTTTCCAAGAGGTAAGTGGGAGTCTTGTATAAGCTTTTTTCAAACCTTTTTTGAGTTTACTTGTGTATTTTCAGTTACCCATCCCTCTATGATTAAGGAATTGTATGCATTTGTTACCCACATGTACTCTTCCTCTTGCCCAGGTACTAGGTTATTTATACCAGTTCTAAAAAACACATCAGTTAACTTGAAGACCATACACAGTCACTATTATTTTAATTAGATAGTTAATGGGATGATTTTAAAAACACACCTACAAAATAATCAGATATGTCAGTCTTCTTTTCATCGAAGCTTCCAGCTCATTTGAACAAAATAAGCTCCCAGATATCTGCAGGCTTCCTCTACTTGATCTTGAAATACATAAAGTTTGTATTAACACTACACTAGGACATGCACCCAAATCCTTGGCGGAAAGACATAGTCCTATGTTGCTCAGAAATCTTGGGGGTTGAATTATCTGGAAAAGTCTTAACTTAAGGCATTCTCAAGCTCTTGGAAAACTTTTGTCATCTGGTCCTCATGAGGCTTGGATTACCGGGCTTCTAGGGCCTGGAAAGGGGCACAGTCCTTCATTTTAAATCAGGCCTTGTTTTTCAACTTTATAAAACCAGCTGTATTTCCCAAACTAGGTCTTTGGCTTGACATCACTCTACCTGATCGCAGATAGATTACTCAAGATGCAAGTTTACCTCTCAAGAAAGAAGACCATTGTTGTAGAGTAGATCCTGCCTCGTAGGGTTTCCAAGGTTGGAAGCCTGGTAGAAGCAGCTGCCATGTTTATCTCTTGTAGAGCAGTCCATCGGTTCAAACCACAGAGCTTTCGCTTAGCGGCCAAGTGCTTACTCGCTGCGTCACCAGAACTCCTTTCTCAAGATGTGCTATTCTCATATTCATACCATAGTTCATTTTTTCAGATTCTCCCACCTGTTTGGGTTTACCACCTTTTGACAATTAAACTCAATTCTGAAACCAATGTGTGTCATTGAAATGTTGATCTTATGTTTCCATTAAGCTTTGGTTTTATATTTTGAAGCCGATTGTGATCATCTGTTACTTTCTTTGCTGCCACTTTGATCAAGGACTTCCCGACCTAGCAACGGACTTGCTTTGCTCAATTTAATTCTTCTTTCTTCTCACCATGCTACAGATGTGGTTATGTCCCTAGATCCCTCCTGTAAAAATGTTCGCACCTACACTATTCTTAGTGAATGCATCTAGTTTTTGGTTTTATCTTGAAGTTGGGGCTGACATTCTTTGACACTGACATTTGACATTGAACTTAACATTTAAGGAATCTGGTTCAGCAAGTCTAACTGTAATGGTTTCTGTAGAAATAGATGGTTTGAGGGTTTATGAGACGTTTACTCACTTCTATATGAAAAGGACTTTTCTCGTGGTATAAAGGACATTAAAATAGAAATTAATTATTTACAAAATTTCATACACAGTATCTTGTCCTGATTTGAAAGGATTATTTTAAATTTTAGTCATTATAACAACTTGGAAATTTGAATCACTTTTGTCTATTAAACTTTATTATTATGTAGTATTTGGTATTTTCAAAGTACTTTATAATAATTTCTTCTAATAGTTATTCCTCGCAATGGTCCTATGCTATAGAACATTACTATAATATTATCTTCCTCTGTTGTCTTTTGGGAGAAGTAAAAAACAGGTAATTTTATAACTTGTCAAATGTTGCCAAGTGAGTCAGTGGCAGAATGGGATTTCAAATCCCAGTATCTATGTCCCTGCCCAGTTATTATTTCTATTCTATCCAGATAACTGTACTGTTTCCCTATTTATTGTTCAGGCTGTCATTTCCTACTTCAATGGAATCCAATTAAGTTCTCCAGTGTTGTATATCCCTTTTCCCATACTAATTATTTTTTGTTAACATACATTTATCATGGGCATTAAATGAAAACTTGTCTTTTAACAAAAGAATAGGTTAAAATATTTATTACTTGTCTAATTCCCCCACCCTTTGAGTATTTAGAAAACCCCAATCAACTAAACAAGCAAAAACTCACTGCTTTCAATTTGATGCTTACTCAACAGATTACTGCCCTTATGAGCTTCCAAGGATCAAAGTAAATATTTAGAGGAACAGAAAGCCTTATCTTCCTCCTTGGAGTGGTTAGGAAATTCGAACTGCTGACCTTGCCATTAGCAGTCCAATATATATTTCAGGCCTCCTTCTCTTTGAGTACCCCTAAGAAAAATGGATTTGAGAGCATACAATCTCTGAGGGTCACAAGCTAAATTATCAAATTTCTAAAAGTATATGTTAAATTTTATAGAAACTAATATTTATTATGGCATGGCTTCTCAAATTTAATGAAGCTGACCATTCTGACTTCTAATCCGGTGTGAAGAATCCGCATATCTCGTGTGTCATACTTCCTAGTTTGACAGGGTTTATGAGTGGAAGGTTTGTGGTGACCCTGTGCTGAGCAACTTTATTGGTGCCACATTCCCAGCATTGTGTGCTCACTTCACTTCTCTGATACATTTTGGTGATTATTACAAAATGTCACACCTTTTCATGATACAATTGCACACTTCATAGGCTACAATGTAGTGTAACCATAACTAAGAAACCCCCCCCAAAGAAGGCATGTGACTCACTTTCTTTGTTCTGGAATCAAGCCCACAATATCTCCAAGTTATGCCTGTAGGATCCAATCCTTCTTCCTTTGTCTGGAAAGTACAGTTTTCACAGTCTCTGCCTTTGGTTGCTAGAGTGCAGAATGGGAGATTCAAAACGCAGAGATAAAAATGATAAATAGGGCTGAGCCCTGGTGGCGTAAGTGGTTGAGTGCGGAACTGCAGCTCGCGGGGTTGGCACTTCAAATCCAGTGACGGCTCTCAGGAGCGGCACTGGGTAGCACCCATGACCACGAGGCAGTGATGCCCACACAAAAAAAGAGATAAATAAATGACTCGCATAAGTAAACTACAAACGAAGGAAAATATGACAGTAGCCACAAGAATTCCTTGGGATATTAAATGACACTTCTGAAGTTGATCCAAATCCATTCGTATAACATTATTAATTTGCTTTCCTTGTATGTACTGTGGCCTTTTACGATGAGAGAGGACTTCATAGATTGCTATCGGACATATGGACGTGGGGAGTTGTTACACTGGTCTTATACCCAACCCAATAAATTTCTTGCACATCCATTTCCAGTGGTCACTCCCCCTTCCACTTTTTGTTCCAGTATCACTCCCCATCTGAATGAGCAGACTGGATTTGTGAGTCATGTGTTTCATAAAACCCAGTCAAAAGTATACCATCTGCAGATGGGTGTTTTCAAACTCCCAGAGAGACTATTGAACATGCAAGTTTCTGCGTGAGCAGAAAAAGTCTCAGATTGCTAAGAAGCTCATTTATTTACTCAAGTAGAATGATGTAGAGGAATTTAAATGCTTCCTCAGAGAATTAGGAGAATCATATGCTGTTTTATTCCATGGATTAGTCTTGTGTTTGCTGGCCAGCTAGATTATATGATGTGCCAAGTTATTTCCAATAAGTGAATCTGTTCATAAATTGATTGTTTTAGGGGATGTGTATTTTAGATTGTAGTACACATTAAACCTGAAAGAGTTTATGGCCTCTCCACCAAGAAATTTTGGGTTTTCTCGATTGGCCAAACAAAAATTTAGACTCCATAAAGGAATTTAGCAAAAGATCTGTAATCTAAAATAGCTTGAAAAAACTTGGCAGAACCCATTAGTCGATATTTTAGAAGCTGCAAGGTACATGGGAAAATTGATGGAGAGATTGTGTACAGTTATGTAATTGTTTGTCAATTTGAGTATTAAAAGTTGGGGTGGAGTCTAACCTGCCAGTCAGAACACAACCAATGAGGCCTCTGTGGGCATGCTCTTCCCCTGAGGATTCTGGAAAAACTCTGGAATTAGAGATGGAAGACAGTGTCTCTCTCTCGGTTCACTCCCTGGGAGACATTGCAGCTGAGCAGACATATGGAACTATACTAGTGCCCAGAGCTGAAGAAATTGCATGGACCCACCCTGAGGCAAGTAGATCTCTGAAGCCAGAGAAGTCACATAGAGACCGCTTCCAGGGCTGCCATGCTTATAATAGCACTGGATCCAAAGACTTTCTCCCACTGGCCTGTGATTGACCTGTATTTGTCATCAATGCATGTGTTTCGTGAATCTAAGGGGTACTTCAAAGATTGGTATTGGAGATAGGGACTAATATTGGACTCATGGACTTGGATTGAAATGGTTTGGGATGCTTTTTTAATATGTGATTACCCTGCTTATAAAACTTTCTTTTATATACATATGAGTTTCTATGGATTTGTTTCTCTTGTCTACCTGGACTAACACAGATAGCCTATGTTATTTCTGGAGACGAAAACCAAATTTCTTTATCTTATTTCCTTGATGAATAGGAGGATCATAGTACAGCTGCATAATTATATGCTTAAAAGATTTGTAGGTGTTTCGATGACTATATCCCAGATGCATTAAAGAATGGACCCTGGAAACATTGGTGGTATAAGAGCAGATTTAGACATCCTATGGTACTATTCCCTTCTGTTCTAACATGTTAAATATAAAAATACTCAGAAGATGGCATGAAATGTAGGATGATCAATTCTCATATGTTAAGACACACAAGAACAAAGACCAAACACTGAATGATGAATCCATGTTTCAAAGAATTTTAGTGAAAATTTAGATTTTTTTGGAATGAATTTTAAGTGGGACACATTAAAATAAAGAAAAATATGAAATGTGGGAAATGCGATTTAACAAAGGAATATTTGCCAAAGAACTAACTTCAAGGGCCAAATAATCTGTTGATGGGCTGTATCTGCTAATCAAGTCATCTCTACTTAACCCCCCACTCTGTCCAAATGAAGGGTGGAAAGAGTTCTATGGTCTTTTACATGGGCAATCACAGAGAACAGGCAATCATGTTTTCTACTTCAGCCATATCTTTATTCATCTGTTTATCAGTGATTTCTGTTAGAACATCCAGAAGAGCAGTTCTTAGGTGTCCTGGTAAGTGATTTTTCCTTATTTCCCATCTCAGAAAGGATGCTACCAACTTGAGCTAGCGTAAGTCTTACGAGAAGGCAACTGCTCTACTCTATATTAAAGAACATATTGGCTGGCTTTGTTTGACTACTTCATCACAATTTGGGTTCATGGATTTGAGGGGGGAAACTATAGAGTGGGGTCGAAGCTCCCATCCAATGAGTGTCATTCTCTATTATAACACTGCAAGGAGTTTCTTAAACACTCATTGTCTCATATCTATGATGGAGCCCTGTTCAGACACACCAACCATCCATGGGAGAAAGGTACCCATGTATATATAAGAACCTTATGAGTTGACATTGAATGGATGGCAGTGGATTTGGTTTTAGGACTTTTTTGCCATTTATGAAAGTGTAAGCCATGTAGTCACAGCTGAGATACTTCCCTCTATATGCTCTAGGGGCAGCAACAACTGTAATTTTTTCCCAGACAGTTGACTATGAGTCACTTACTATGCTGAGTACTTGACCCTCTTTACCTCACTGAGTTATCAGAATAGTTCATTGGGAAAGTGAATGCACTGAGGTTTAGAAACAGTTGTGACTTTCCCCAATCCATTCACATTCAACTATTTAGTGATGGAGTCAGAACTTAAGACATTGACCATTCCACCAAAGCAGCTTGGCCTATAATTTAGAAAGAGTCATGGACCAGGTCTTGGGTCATAGGGTCAGGCATTGCAATGAACTGTCACTTCTCTGGGCCCGTTTTCTCATTTGTAGGTTGAGAAAATAGGGTTGGCTGGGTGGAATGATTGCGAAGATGTCTTGCATATCTGGTCCTCTAACTGTGCAATTACTTGAGAATTTGTATATCATTTGTTTTTAGTTCAATGAATGAGTGGATTAAAACTTGTTTCCTTGAAAATAAAAGAAATGTTTTGGTGCTAATTCCCTCTGTTTTCAAGGCAGGTTGGTAATAAAATTTCTTTTTAAAACACTGCTATTGAGTCCATTCAGATGGACATTGACTCTAGTTTGGATTCTGGAGGCAGTAAATCTTTCCAGAAGCAAATAGCATGAGGGCCCCCCACACCCACCCCAGCGACTGGTGAGTTTGAAGCTCAGACTTGGCACGTAGCAGTCAAAAGTGTACCCCGAACATCACCAGAGCTCTTTTAAGAAGGAGGGAATTCAGTTCTCTGTTCACACAGTACATTCTAACTCAGAGTTCTTGTTTTCCTCTGGGTGAATTTCACAATTATTCTAAGAAATTCGGTTCTTTAATCATACTGCTAGGTCAAAGAATATGGAATGTACTGTTCTCGCTTTCTCTGAATTCTGGCTAAAGTTGAAAAATGAAGGAAAAAATAGGTGAAACGTATCTCAACATGCTATAGACAGCCACAAGCTAAAACTATGGCAGAAAACAAATATATGGTGTTCAAAGTCAATGACTGGAATTGAGTACAAGGGAAGTTTCTGGAAGGCTGCTCCTGTTTGGGGATCTGTGGAATAGGAGGTTGTAAGCTTTATGAACAGTACTTTTTTTTTGTTTTTAGGCAGTATAGCAATACAAAAATCTAAAAACATATCAGAAAACGTCTACTATTAACAACTCCAATCAATCACCTTTAGGCTATGTGTGGGTAAATGTTTTAAAGAGTTCACCTATTCAGTCACTGTCATCAAGTCAATTATGACTCATAGCGATCCCACAGGACAGGCTAGAACAGATTTTTTTTTGTTTAGTGCTTTATTGGAAAAGCAATTACATATATATATATCTGTTTGAGATTAATTAAGGTCCTTCTATTCTGGCTCATTGATAAATTTCTCTATCTTAGCATTAAAGGCCTTAGTTACTGTAATGTTCCAGTATATCCTAAACTAGTATTTGTATTTCTTAAAAAAAAAAAACCTTTTACTGGGGGCTTATCTTATCAACATCCATCCATCCGTCCATCCATTGTGCCAAGTACATTTGTTGCCATCATCATTCCCAAAACATTTTCTTTCTACTTTAGCCCTTGGTATGGGCTCCTCATTTTCCCCCTCCCTTGATAAAATATAAGTTATTATTATTTTATTATGCCTGACCCTGTCCTTCTCCCACTTTGGCAGAACTGATTTAAAGTGGTACTGAATGAAAATGAAGGTAGAATTGTCAACCTACTAGAAATTATCAAGACAGTCCTTTCTCTTCTCTTTTATCCCAGCTGATTGGAAAATACCCATAAAGAACAATTCATGGAGAGTGGAGGTGTCTACCTGTTAGGGAAAAGATCTTTTGTTCTCTCACTAACTGCCTGCTGAATTCCATGAGAATTCCATAAGAGGATTCCTGGAATATTTTGCTTTGTGCCTCCAAGAGTGGCTTCAGAAATATGTACACAAGATGCTAGGTGTCCACTTCCTTCATGGTGATACTGTGAAGGTGAAGGGTTGTCTGGCATATTCTGCAGTCCCAGGCAGAATCAAGAGAAGAGTAACCTGAGTCCTCGAAAATAATAGGTAAATATTCTGTGGGAGTAATGAATACTGAGAAAATATTTTAGTGTGCATTTTGTGGAAGATTTGTTCAGAGAGTGGCCCGCTGGGATGAGAAGGCACCCACCTTAAGGGTCTCTGGGCTGTATGTGAAGAAGACCTGGTGGCATAGGGAGTCAAGTATTGACTGACTAACTGCAAGGCTATCAGTTTAAACCCCACAGTGCTCTAAGCCTTGGAAATCCCACAGGACGGTTCTATGCTGTCTTACAGGCAGTCTGTGAGTCAGAACCAACTCAATGGCAATGAGTTCTTGTAGTTTTTCCTTGTCAACGTTGACTCAGAGCGACCCGCTGGGGGGTTTCTGAGAGAATGTCAACTGTTCAAGGGAGCAGAAAGCCCGGTCTTTCTCCAGGAGCTGCTGGTGGTATTGAACTGCTGACCTCGAGGCTCATACACCAATGCTTAATCACTACACGACCGGGCGTGGTGAGGGGAGGATGCTGTGAATCCAATATCAGAGCTAATGGGAGGACAAGAGAGACCACATCTGAATCTCAGAGAATGGTATGGTAAGATTACTACAGATTGGGATGGGTCTTTGCAAACTTCATAAATATGCCTCATTTTATAACACCAAAGATGTGAGAATGATTGCCCCTTTTCCATTGAAAATTTTCTACCTCCA
Source organism: Nesogale talazaci (assembly GCA_004026705.1). NCBI lineage: Eukaryota > Metazoa > Chordata > Mammalia > Afrosoricida > Tenrecidae > Nesogale > Nesogale talazaci. The sequence goes on from PVJH01004659.1 coordinate 111,479, forward strand.
AATTTCTATTGAAAGAGCAGTGGAGGACAATGAAAATGTGGACAATTCTATTTTTCCTGTGGTGAGTCACCAATGAACTGAAGAAAAAGGAGAAACTATCAACTGGATATGAGATTGAAACTTTGATTGGATTGGACAGGATTTTTAATACCTGAAATTGTTCAGAAATTGACATAATCTACCAAGATATCAATGACGAGAGAGGCGATCCAGAAAAGTATATTGGAAAGAAATAATAAAAGGAAAAATTGGGGTATTTTTTTTTCTGCTCAGTGAAATATCTGCAGATATGTAAGCAGTAACCCTTTCATTTTAAAGCTATGAGATAGTCCTCAGGAAGTTTTTCACTTTGTCCAGTAGGAAACCTTTTGTAATCTCCTTCAGTATATTCCAGCCTTCTCTCTACATAGTTTATTGTACCAATTAAAATATTGAACAATTGCTCCCAGATTGTTTCATTATAAGACTTTTGCCACAAAAACCAATTAGAAAAGTGAAGTGGCAGACTATTTAATTCACACTAATGCATGCTGGAGAACTCACCACTCCAGATAATATGCATTGTAAGACAGAAATATAAAACTATGAATTATTTAATGTTAGAGTAAGAGGCACCTGGGAGAGGATATTTTAGGCCAGTGTTTTCCCCCAGAAAAGTGTTTATTGTCCTTTGATACAGAATAACCCCATATATTTCTGTTTTAGAGATTTTTAATTTAGTTCATTATGGTAATACATATGAGGGTAAGTTAAAAGTGTGCTGCAAAATCAAAGAAAACTGTATTATGCAAATATATCAAAATGTGAAAAAATTGTTTCTTAACAAATCTTCCACTTGGTCTATATACTTCTGAAGGTTTTCTATCTCATTAACCTCGCTTCACACAATTCTTCACTCTTCCATGTAAATCATGTGTGTTAGTCCGGGTAGACTAGCAAAACAAATTCATAGACAAGCATATGGATATAAGGGAAAGGTTTATATACAAGAGGAATGGAACACTGAGAAGCAATGTTGCTTCTCCTGCCACAGGATTTGGCTCCCTCAGGGCAAGCCCGTGTGGCCTCTTCTCTAACTCCTCCATTCTCCAGGAATCAGGATTGATCAGCATAGTCTCATCTCTTGTCAGTAGCTTGTCTCTCGGAGACTGACTCAAGTCTCTACTCTAATTGGGAAATACCGCGAAACTTCCCAGAATTCTCAGGAGAGAGCCATGCCCACACAGAGGCCTCATGCAGGACTCATTGGCTATCTTTAGAGTGACAGGCTAGACTCCACCCCTACACTCCCAATCATGAAATTGACATCAAGTACATGACTGCCACACCATGTTGTCAACACAGCAGTTTTGGCATCCGCAAGGGACTCAAACCCTTGAAATGCTCTTAGAGATTGGAGGAACAAAAGGATGCCTATATAGGCACGATTAGAACTGTAATTTCTAATTGGGTAAAGTTTCCCAATGCAATTCTCATAAGACAGTTTTTGCTACCCTTGAAACACAAGCAGGTATATTGTCATGATAGGAGAAACATTTTCTTAGGTGTAATTTTCCTGAACTTTTCCTCATGAGTACAGTTTTCAGTGTTCTGAAAACTACTTCATTAGTCTATGATTTTCCTGTTACTTTTGAGAAAAATCTATCCCTATGACCCCTTTGGAATCTCAAAAATTAGTTGCTATAAAAAGTCAGTGTTCTCCTCTCTGTTTTGAATTTTATTAGCTGTGTGTGTGCATAGAAGCTATTGCTTTAATGGAACTGTTTTCTTCTCTTAGTACCCTAACAAGACTAAGATAAGTATCAATGTGAGGACATATCTGCAGTCATTAAAGAGGTATTTTTTGGACACATTTTGTTTGGAATAAACTCCTGTGTGCAAGAACTGGAAGCCTAGCATCAATACTTTTTGACTCACCCGCTTATATAATTTTTAAAAATTTTCCATTTTAACCATTTGAAATGTATACTTTGGTAATATTATGTTCACCATGGTGTTGACCAGAAACCTCACTTGATGAAGTAATTATGTATACATTGCAATAGAAAGTTCCAAAATAAAATATAAACAATCACGACCATTAAAAAATTATATCAAGTAGAAAATGCACTCACTAATTCATCCACATGATTGATTTTTTATTCAGCAAAATAAGTGTCAAAACCAAAATGTTACATGCGAATTTCCCTTGTGGAATTTTAGTTTGGCAAGGTACAAAGATATCTTTAAATCACCACTAAAATAATCATTTGATTGCATAAGCCCAATTAATACTGTAAGGGGAAAGTAAAGTACTTGATTTCCATGAGGAAATCATGTTTGAAAAAGTAACTAAAATTTTAAAATAAAAGTGCAAAGCATAGGGCACACATGTGAATGTCAAATTATTACTCTCAATGTTGTTTTTCCCCTTTTGTGTGTCAAACAAGTGTGCTAATACTAGTGTGTGCTACGTGTGTGCTAATACTAGGTGTGCTATCTAGTGGCATTGCATATCTATACTGCAGATCAGCTATTATGAAGAAAATCCTTTCTCTCTTTTGAGTGCATTCCTGCTTATCTTTATAGTCTTGCTAAAATTCTGTTGCCATAGTTACAAGACATTTATTTGGATCATTTACCCTTAATTGGCAAAGATGTTGCAACTTAGCCAGTATCAGGTTTTGCCAATTAATCGACTTAATTTTGAATGAGTTATGTTAAGGATCATTTTGAATAATGAATTCTCTTCTTGGCTCAATGTTTCCTTTCTATTTAAATATAATTGATGGAAAAGTTTTTCATTGTTCTGTTTTCAAAATTAGGGGAAACTGAATAGTAAAATACATGCTTTTTAATCATTGAGTCTTCCCCAAATTGTAGCAATCCACTTCATAAGACATTTATCTTAAGTAATTATAATTTTCTCAGAAATAGAATTAAGGGATTAAGAATTGAGAGATATGTGTCAAATACCTGGATTTGTGTTGTCTTTGGATGTTTTATCCTAATTTTACCCATCAAAATGTAAACTTATTGATGAAAATTCAAGTTTGTTGGACATTTATTATAGCTTTTCTTCCCTAAGAATCATCAATTTTACTATTACTAAATATATAAATCTCAAGTAGTAAATATAATACCATGGTCACAGATGAGTTTACTAGAAAATATTTTTTCAGTCATTTATACCTTTTATCCTTCTCTGCTTGCTTTTCCTTTTCTGAGCAGCGCTAGACTCCACTAAACTTCACAAGACGTTCTCTATTGTTAAATTCTTCCCATGCTAAAAAAAATACACCATCATGTATTGTTTTTACTGGTAATCTCTTCTGGCTTTTTTCTTAACTGGTCCATGGAACCAAATTCTCAGGAAATTGTCTTAATTTGTCCTATTTTTAGTTAAGTGACTGTGTTGTGAAGTAAAGCAAGTGAGAAACAAACAAAAGTGGTCTTCACTTGGTTTCTAGATTTCTCCCCTTACTTTGGTCAACATCATCAGACCTGACCTTTTCCTGCAGGGGTTATGGGCTAGGCACTGCATAGTTAGCAGTTCAAACTCACGAGTCACTCTGAAAGAAAAAAAAAAGAAAATTTCTAATCCTGTAGAGATGTGCATCCTGGGAAACTGAAAGGGGGAAGATCTGCAGTACCCTACAGAATCATCCTAATTAGAAAGCGACTCACTGGCAGTGGGTTTCATTCTTTGGTTGCTATGAGTAGAAGTTGATTCCATGGCAACGGTTTTGGTTTTAGGTGGATGCCCACCAAGAAAATATGCCCTTTAAAATCAGAAGAATAGCAGATGTCTTCTTAGAGCATAAGGTCACTAGATAAAATGAGCATCCAGATTTTGAGGAACTATGAAGAAGGTATATTAGTCTAGCGAAGTTATGGCATCTTAGTCACTAGAGGAAATGAAAAAGGGGGTGCGAGCTGCAGCAAGGGTATGAGTCATAATTTTATTCTACAGGAAAACAAAAGGTTAGACTAGGCCAGAGGACATTTGAAGCAGTTACTGACCACAGCAGAACATATATTAGTTGTGAATGAGTATCATTCTTTATAAACCTTCTCTAAGAGTCCATTATGAAAAAGCAAATAACATAGAAGCTTAGAAATAGATAGTAGGCATGATATTATAGCAATTATTCTCAAGACACAGAGATATAGAAGAGTGGTTATTAAAGTGTGGTCTCTGAACCCAGGATCAACTGGTAATTTGTTAGAAATGCAAACTCAGTCTCTTCCCAGAAATGCTGGGGTTGTTTAATCATTATTAATCACCCTAAAGTAATTTAAGCCTACTCACATTTGAGAACCACTGGTTTAGAGACCACCTTTAAGAGAATTTACTTACATATAAGGTGAAAAATCTTCTTTTCTGCTACAGACCATTTGGATATTTATAACAACATTATTCTCAGGCCATAATGGTCAAACATTTAATCAACTCACCCCTTATGTGATAGTTGGAATTACTGCTCCTTGGCGATTGTTTCGTGGACTTCTTTTGGCCCATGGGCCAGGGTTTCCTCACCCTTGATGTATATGAGTGGACATTAACTAATCAAAGATGTTGCAAATATAGCATGGAGCCTTATCTGACCTCTTGTGGCTACACAAAATAGAGAAAGAGCATGATCATCGGCATCGGCTCTTGGTCTGTAAGGCCGAGGTCAGACCTGCCTTCACCCTTCAATTTTCTTTGCCATTCTGACTCCAACCTTCCCTCCCAAAGCAATTTCAACATCTCTGCCGAGTTCAATAATCTATTCCAGTGATCACACAGAGCTTGCAGGCAGTACTCATAATTATGGGGTGTGCTACGCTGGGCTAGCTCGAGAAGCAAAACCACTGAGATACATACAGACAAAAGAAAATTCACAAGAAGAGAACGGTTCACATGGTTTCAGAAGTGGATTGGCCCAACCCATGGTCAAGTTCATGAATCAGATGTTAAACTGGAATCTTTTCTTGAATTGAATCCTTTCAGTGGCTGATAACCCTGCAGTTTTAGGAACACCCCAGCCTGGAGGTATGCAAGGTCAGCAGGCCAGGCATGTGACCAAAGAGACGAATCAGCCCAAGGTTGGCAGATAAGATTGCAGACCATTAATGGCTCCTATGGTTGGAAGGAAATATGACAGGAAATGAGCTCAAGTCCCAAGAACCTAAGGTCAATAAGTCAGATGCCAGATCCAAACTGAGCAATAGGTGAGCAAGCTATCCACAGTGTTTATATACATAGGAAGTAGGCCACAATGTTCAAAGAAACCATCCATTCAATTGCATCAGGGCATTGAGCTGAGTGTACAAATCTTCTTATAACTTCTTTGGTGCTCATAGCAGATCCCCTAATGGAGTTAAATGCATTCTGTTAGCTCATGTCATGGGGGATTACTAGGCCTTAACTGCCAAAGAATTGAGAATCTTGACCCAGCCAAGGTGACACAAAACCTGACAATCACATGGGTTTGTTAAGGGAGCTACTGGGTTACAATTCAGTATCAGAAATAGCTCTCCAGTCGGGAGCACTTTTCCTCACCTATTTCTGGAAGCATGTCTGTCTTGAGCTCTGGTCTTTGCTGCTGCCACTTCATTCTCCCCTTTTCAGCAACGTCTCTTGTGTCACAGCCCTGGGTCTTATGAATGGAAGAGATTCAGTGTATATTGTGAGGCTCAAAATACATGCACAGCTCCTGCTCTTCTTTCTCAATGGTAGTGAGATCCCCCTTTCTTGCTTCTGAGATGGCTCATTTTATTCAGATTGGTGTGTCAAAACTAACCATTCCCCACATTTCAGTCCCATACACCCTGTTTTCATGTTTCTATAGAAACAGATACATATAACAAAACTCATAGCCTTCAAGGTTATAGGATTTTGGTTAAGAACTGAAGCATACTTTACAGATAGTTAAATAGTCCAAGGAAACTTTAAAAAGTGTCTTCTATGGGACCAAAAGAAATGGATAGTACTCATCTACCATTAGTGATTTTTTTGTTTTGGGCAATGACTGAACAGATGAATCCGGATCGAAAGGAGAACATCTGTGAAAAAGAACCTGTAAGCACACAGAGAAACCAGACTTATTTTATCCATCGAGAGTAGAGGAATACCTGAATCTATTACCAAGAAATAATCTTTAAACCTTTCACCAGAACTGTCCTGTACAGCCATTGCCAAATTAAATAGCAGTTTAACTCAATTAAAAAAGAATTTGAACTCAAATAAGAATTAAAAAAAGCCTCCATAAGAGTTCAAATTGACAACAGTTAATCTAAAATACAGATGAGTATTTAATAATAAAACAATATGGGTAGAAATATTGAGAATGGTGGTACAATGGGAAATATGTGACCGATGTCATTACACCATACATGTAGAAATTGTCAATAGAAGAATCTTAGGTTGTGTATATTGTCAAACTCATCACCATCAAGTCCATTCAATCTCGTAGCAATCCCATATAGTTTTCAGAATTCCTTCTATGGAGTGGCTAGTGGATCAAATGACTGGCATTTCAGTTAGAAGCCAAGTGGCACCCACCAGTATTCCTTTGTATATTACTACCAATAATAAATTTAAAAAAAAGAAAACTGAGGCCGTCATGGGGATATTAACTACAGATTAGTGGAATTTTATATTTCTAATAGAGCCCCTGGTTGTTCTGTCATGTAAGCATGTGCTACTTAGTACCAAGTCAATGATCCAAAGGCGCCAGTACCTCTGAAGATGAAAGATGAGGTGATCTGCTCCTATAAAGATTTATAGTCCTTGAAGCAAAAAATAAGCATATCTCGGAGTCTGTGTAGATCAAGTTATTCATTGCTGGTGTCAGGTGGGTTTTGACTGAAAGCCTAGAATTACCAGCAAGATATTTACTTGTGTTTTATTGACTATACCAAGTCATTTAACTGTGGATCCTAACAAAATCTGGATAACCATGAGGATGCTGGGAATTTCAGAATACGTAATTGTGCTCATGGAGAAGTTCTACATGGATCAAGATGCAAATGAGAAGGGAACATTGCATGGTTTAGAAGCATGAAAGAGGGCTGAGCCTCGGTGGTATAGTGGTTGTGTGTGGGACTGCAGCCCACTGGGACAGAGGTTCAATTCCAGCAGTGGAGCTGGGCCTCCTACTCCCACCACCAGAGAGCAGTGATGCCTCTTCCGCCCCTCCAAAAATAAAAGAAGCAGGAGAGATGTGTGTTTGTCTGCGTTTTATCTTTTCACCATGTTTACCTAATCTGTATGCTGAGAAAATAATCATAGAAGTTGGATTATATGAAGAAGAATTCAGCTTCAAGATGGGAAGAAGACTTATGAACAACTTGTGATAAGTCGATGACATAATTTTGTTTGTTGAAAGTGAGAAGCAGTTGATGGACTTGCTGATGAAGATCAAAGATCACAACCTTTAGTATGGATTATAAGTCAGTGTTAAGGAAACCCCGATCCACACAATTCGACCAACAAATAGCATCATGATAACTTTTTTTTTTTTAAAAAGATTGAGGTTGTCTTGCTTGGATCCACAATCAATGTTCATGAAAGCACCAGTTGAGAGATCCAACAACCCCTGGTTTTAGCTAAATGTGATGCCCAATGTCTCTAAAATGTTTAAAAGAAATGTTGTTATTTTAAAGACTAAGGTGTGTCTAATCCAGATAATGGTATATTAAATTGTTTCAAATGCATGTGAAAACTGGGCATTCAATAAGGAAGACTGAAAAGGCATCCATGCATTTGGATTATGCTGGAGAATGCTGAAAGTCCCATGGAGTGCCAAAAGAACCAACAAATCTATCTTGGAAGACGTACATCTAGAATGCCTCTTAGAAGCAAGAATGGTAAGATTTTGCCCCATATACTTTTGACTACAGCAGTGGACTAACACATAGCAATGATTGTGGGGAAGGCATAGGACTGGACTGTCTTTTGTTCCATTCTACATCAGGACTTTCTAGGCACATCTAACAACAATCTGATGAGTCTGAAATAAGTCAATAGCTGTGGATGGCAATGCTGTTTTAGGAGAAGGAAAGACCCCTTGGTGGTTATGAGGAAGGTTGCTAGATTTGCTAGTCATTCTTTGAATGGAAATTGGAAAGTGAGAAACAGCATCCCACACTTAGAGAGAATGCAAAAAGTGTCCCTGTGTCTAAAGAGATTGGTTAATTTGTGCAGAAGTTTCATGTGATTGATGACATGTGGGAAAGTGCTAGTCCAAACCCTTAAATTTTGGCATTAGAATATGTATATATATATATATATATATATATATAATTGTGATTCATTGTCTAATATATCAGTACCACTTTTTCCCTATTCTGTGAGTTCTTTTTTTTTTTTTGGGGGGGGGCGGCGGGGCATCACTGCCCTCTGGTGGTCGTGGGAGCCACCCAGCGCTGTTCCTGAGAGTCGCCGCTGGATTTGAACTGCCAGTCCCGCGGGCCGTTGCTCCGCAATGTGAGTTCTTTTTTTATTCTATTGGTAATATCTTTTGATGTACATAAAATCTAATATTTAGTAGGTCCTAATCATCTAGTTTACTGTCTACAGGCTTTATATATTTCCTTAGGTTTGACAGTATATTTATGCTGTCAATTAGAGTCCCTAAACCTAGAGTTGCCATCTAATATTCTGAGTGCCTGTTCGTGCTAACTGTGAGCTAATGACCTGCCAGAACTGTGACCCAGCCACAGCCAGCGTGGTAGATGTCTTGAAAGAGGCTGAGCCCATGAACAAGAGGCGAAAACAGGAGTGGATGACCCTCATGGTGTCCTGCAACAAAGAACTCTCTGCCTTTCAAGAATCAGACAACCCTTTCAAGTGGGTAGGCACCATCCACAGAGCATCTGGAATAGTCTATGAAGATCTGAGATATGAGTTCTCCCTGAAGTTTCCTATTGGCTATTCTTACAAGGTGCCCATTGTGAAGTTTCTTTCCCCATGCTACCACCTCAATGTGGACACTCAGAGTAATATCCAGATGGACATTCTGAAGGACAAGAGGTCCGCCCTGTGTGGCATCAGGACCATTCTGTTCTCTCTTCTGACTGTGCTTATAACACTGACAGCCCTCTGAATACACATGCTAGCAAACTCTACAAAAGCCCCACAGCCTTTAAGAAATGCCTGCAGGAAACCTACTCCAAACAAGACTCCAGCCCAGAGTCCTGACCAGCTCTGTCTAGTGGCTTTTGTGTTGTCTTATCCTTAAACATCTGTCCTTCTTGCCCTTAATTTCGATGTAGAACTCCATACCTCAAGTATCACATTTTGTTTCCTTTCTTTTTAAAAATTAAGTATCCATTTGTAGCTTTGTGATGAATTCAATAATTACCATTTGGGGCTTGAAAAAAAGAGTCCCTTATACTGGCTGATGTCTCCCTTCAATCACTCTTCTGTCGTCCATTCCCCTGGGAGGGAGTTATAGGTAGATCAGTCAGTGTCAACACAAACAAGTTGTTTGAGCCCCCAAGAAGATGATTTTTATAAAAGAAAGTAAAAAATAAAAATTTTAAAAATCGAGCCCTTTAAATTTGTCTGTAGTTTTTTCTTTGATGATCTACGTAGATTTAAGTTTTACATTTTGTTCTTTGATCCAACTTGGGTTATTTTACTTATATGGTATGAGGTTTACATCTAGTTTCACTTTTTTTGCATATGAATATCCAGTTTTACCAATACCATTTGTTAAAGAGATGATCATTTCCTTTGTAGATCTTATCCTTTGTTTTATTTACATAGTGGATTATATGATTGGTTTTCTAATGTTGAACCACCCTTGCACACATCATATGAATTTCACTTGAACATGATGTATTATTTTTATGGGATGTTCTCGAATCCTTTGACTAGTACTTTGTTGAGAATATTTACATCTATGGAAATGAGAGTTACTGGTAGAAAATTTTATTTTATTTTTTTATTTTTATTTTTTTGGCAACACTGCCCTCTGGTGGGAGTGGGAGACCCAGCCTTGCTCCTGAAGAGTTGCTGCTGGATTTCAACTTCCAAGCCAGTGGGCTGCAGTCCCACACTCAACCACTATGCCATTGGGGCTCAGCCAGAACATTCTATTTTTTAGTGATGTGTCTTCCTGGTATTTGTATCAGCATTATACACACTTCACAAAACGATTGTAGGAGTGTCCCATTCATTTCTGTGTTGTGGAATATTTTTAGTAAAATTACCATCAGTTTTTCTTTGAATATTTGGTGGAATTCACAAAGGAAGACAAGAGGACCCAAATTTTTTTCTAGGGAGCTTTTAAATGACCTGGTCAATTTCTTTTATGCTGTTGGTCTGTCTAAATTTTTCTACATGGTTTTAATAAATTGCCTAATTAATTATTCAAAACATAATTTCACTAAGAAATAATCTTTATTTATTGCCAACAAGTAAAATTGTCCCAGTGAATTTCTAAAAGTGTAAATTTTTTTTAAAATTTTATTGGGGGCTCCTACAGCTACTACAACATTCAGTACATCATTTGTATCAAGCACATTTGCACACATATTTCCACATACATTTCCCAATATTTTCCACTTGAGCCCTTGATACAAGCTCCTTTAAAAAAACCCTCCCCTTTCCCTTCCCCCCTTTTTAAAAAAAATTAATCATTTTATTGGGGGACCCCTACAACTCCCATCACAATCCCTAACAACATCAGTTGTATTCAGGCCACTTTTACACACCCATTGCCATCATCACTCTCAAAACATTCTCCCTCCCTACAGGCCCCCATTATCTGCTCCCTATTTTACCCTTCCTCCCCCCCCTTCCCCTTGAACCCTTAGTAATTTACAAATTATTTTTTCATCCTGTACACTGTACAATGTGTCCCAACACTCACTTCCCTGTTGTCCATGCCCCAGAGAGGAGGCTACGTGTAGATCCCTGAAGTTGGCTCTCCCTCTCCATTCCTCCATCCCTCCACCCTCCTGGTATTACCACTCCCA